>CAJPEV010003353.1:0-31667 GCA_905338385.1 Darwinula stevensoni | reverse complement strand
ACAATAATTATAAGCCAGAATTTGATTCTAGGGGGGTCGATTTTCATCTTCCCTTAGTACCTTAACTGGGGGGGGGGGCCTACTACAGTAGTCATATAGGATGACTCGAAAACGAACGCAAACAGTAACTATATCATTAGAAAGCTTATTTAATTTTAGTTTTTTTTTACCACGTATATCAGATTGGGGTGCTTACTGTGAATCAACTCACTTAATGAACTCATTACTTTCAGGCAAGAAGCAGATGTGGGCATGCCGATAAGCCTACGTCAATGAAACGCTTGAACAAGTAGGTGAAATTGCCTTCGGAGACTCTGCCTGGGCATGGCTTCGCAATTAGCCGTTCAACAATAGCCCAATGCGAAAGGGGCTGGAGGAAAAAAAAGAAGAAGAAAAAGGGGACTGGCGTTATCAGTGGCGCCGGCCTTTTCTTTCATTCTTCGGGCGTTCGGCAAGTTTTTTCTGCACCGCCTCATCTCATGATACCGAAACTTTGCTCATTTTTTCCTGCACGTCTTTTAAGAATTCCCTTTCCACGTTTAATTAATAAACTTCTGAGTTATTTTTTGAAGATTAGTATGACCCCCCTGACCCCATTTAAACTACAGTATCTGGCTAGTTTTGCGCGAGCTCGCGCACTAAATTTCATAAAGACCATTTAACTTCTTGGTACTGCATTTTTTGGCCATGAGTAAATAGTTATTTGAGGTCTGGCGTTTGGGCCTATGATACGCCATAGAAACTTTTATTCCGGTCGTATCAGAGCATGGTACGCCATGTCGAGTGCATCGTACCCTGTGATCCACACGTCCACAGAGAACGATACACCTTATTATAGTGCCAAAGTGGAAAGTAATTCCACTTTACATGCAGCTAACTTTTGCCAAGAAGTTGCGCTGGTCGAGAAATCTGAATTCCAAAGATCGATGTGTTTGCTGGAATTTATACTAAAACTCCAGGTTTCGCTTTACAGTTGATAAATTGAAAAAATTTACAGTTTCAAGATAAAACGATAATCGAATAATGCCGAAAATAACATCAGAAAGAGCGAAATGCATGTCTTGACGACAAACACAAAATACTGACCGAAGCGCTTGGAGTTATGCTGTCTTGCCAAGTTTGATTTGTGCTAGTAATAGTAAATTCTTACTTTTATAGGTGGCAGGTCTTGTGCTGCAAAAGCTATCGTTCCACTTTGCCATGGTTTCCCGTAAACATTATTCAGTCTCATATTAAAGAGTTACCAATTCATGGCAAAAATGTGAAGTATATTCAAGGGTATGTAGAGAATCCACAGAAATGTTCCAAATGTAATGGTAGACCCCCCAGGATAAATGTTCTATTGGTGTTATTTGTTTTATCATAATTCCAAGAAGAAATGCATCATATTACAGTCGTGGAGCTCAACTAGTACGGAATATATAGCCTAGATCTATACTCCCACTGAGAACGCGTTTAGGGAGATAAACCTGTAATGAAACAAGGTTATCTCTGAAGATTAGTTTATAAGAAAATGGTGTTCGTGCATGCTACGAAACAGTTCAAATAATAATTTTTTTACATGCAGCAAACTTGTTCAACTTGAACAACTCCAACCTCACCAATATCCTCTATGAGAATCGGTTTGCTCTTATTCCCATTGACGTTCATTATGAAACCTGATCAGTTTAAAGCTTAACGGATCTGGTGTATGTTTTACCTCATTTTTGACATGTGTTTGCCTGGAATCAGACCAGTTCAGTCCCTGAGTGTAGGGCATGTTACCCTTAGTCGACTATTTGAGTGAGAGCACTAGTCTTTCCTTCTCCCTCTCCCTCTTTGATGTACTGCATGGCTGACACATCCAACTTCTCTCTTTTCCCGGTCCTGCTGATTGGGTGGACAGGCCTCCTTTCCCTGGATTTCTTTTTCCTGATTGGATAACCCGATTGACAGACCCGTGTTTCCTTGCCTAACTGGATGATTGACGGACCCAGGGACAATCCATTTTCCTCTTAGCATCAACAGTGCACGACCAGAGCCAGCTGGATTCGGACAAAGGACCAACCAAAAGTGAAAGCCAAAAGGCCCTTACAACCGAGGCAAATTTTGAGTTTAATTCAATCTTACAGATTTCCACGGTGGAATCAAAGTGCCCTCTTTCACGTCACGTCTGCAGGACTTGGTAAGGAGCAAAGAGAATTTTTTATTCGGTCGT
Source organism: Darwinula stevensoni (assembly GCA_905338385.1). NCBI lineage: Eukaryota > Metazoa > Arthropoda > Ostracoda > Podocopida > Darwinulidae > Darwinula > Darwinula stevensoni. The sequence goes on along the minus strand of CAJPEV010003353.1, from coordinate 29,470 downwards.
CAAGTCGTTCACCAATGTGGAAGAAATTAACTGCAAAGAAATACTCCTCGCATTCGCCGTCTTCATTTTTTTTTCTTCCTCCTCTCCCTTGCTTTGTCAGGACGTGAACTTCTCCTGGGGAAATTGTGGAGACGCGTCATTTTTGAATGAAGTCTCCTTCAATGCGAAGGGAGAAAAAGTCTTTACACCGTCATTGTCTGGTTTCTCCCTTTTTCCTCTCCCCTGTCCTCTCTCCCTAGCGTGGAAATGAATTCCTCGAAGTGAGACTGCTCTGCACATTTCAGCGAGAAAGGAGATTTTTCCCTTTCAATCCGAATCAAGTTGGAATTTGTACATTCTTGGTTCAGAAAATGAGCAGGGAGCAACATGTCGGCGATGTTGCTTCACCGTCGCGGGTCCGGCAACATGAGGTAACATCCCACGTAGCAAAAAACATTGCCCTCATAGGTATAGGCCTCCTAGAGTGGTCAGGTATTCGTTCGAATACGCTGGAATCGGCAGCGTCGTGAAAATGACGAACTGAGTCCAAGGACAAGGACTTGGGTTAACCCTAGAAGTGTCAACCATCGATAAATTTGACGTTGGTAGGCTACCGTGCTGCGTCTGGCACTTCTAGGGTTAATGGGATTGCCAATGAATTGCCAGCTTAATTCTCTTGTGGCGCCGTGTGCTATTTATGTGCACATGAGGACAATTGCTTGTCCACTAGAGACACCTTTGCCCTGTTATCGCCACTTTTATCATAATAGGACAGGAGAAAACAGAAAAGAAGAGCGTGACTTTGAAGAGCAATCATCCCCGAGTAGAGAGGCAGTAACAACAAATAAATAAATGATGAGCATTGATTGATGTTGTCCAGGTCGAGTATGAAATAAGGAAATCCACTTCGCAACACAGTTTCCAATGGCAACCAAAGGCGCAAACACGATATGACCAACCTGATGTACCAGAATCGTACTGATGAAAAGGAAGAAACTCCGTCCGTGCCCATCATCTCGAAAACCATCACGAACCCCGAATGAGAGCCCGAATACCATCCCGTCGTTCTCCATTCGTCACATCCCATAATAATGCTTTCCCTCTATCATCCATGAATGAAAAGATACGTGAAAAAGAAGGCTCTGTAGGCAATATCCGCCAGACCCATCCTCAGCTTATTTCCACTCCGGACCCCGGAGTCAATCCCCCTGCAGTGATAAATGGTACGTGTTCCATGGTCCAGTTGAAATGGGGGAGGGGGACGCATCCTTACGACACTCCTCCCATCAATCTCTTCCCCTTATTTATTTTTCTCTTTTTTTTTATCTAGTTTCCCGACCATCGATATCACCGGAATCGGCAACTTCGATGATTTAGAGATCCTAAATAAGAACTTGTTTTTGAATAGACGCGGAAGATGCTCTAGTCCCGATGAGTTATGAGCAATTTCCTAATGATTAAATGCCGTATTTTCAGGTCTTACTTTCTTCCTTCCTCCTCGCCGTAATGGGCATAAAGGGCTCCTCCGACACTCTTCCGGAGAGATAATCTCCGCGTCTTATCGTGGGGAAGAGCCATTTCAGCCCGATAAGGAGAGAATCCCCAGGAGAGCCGTACAGCGCTTCTGGACAGCTCGTTTGGGACCCAAGCACGAAGGCCCAGCTTTTTCTGTTCTTATTTTTTCCATCTCCCTTGCTGACTCTCTTTCCTCCTCCCAATTCCCACAGCACTATGAAGAAAGTTTCCGCGGCTTTCATATCTCCATGTTATACGCGGGAGTTCACAGCTGTGATTTGATTAAGGCCGGGTAAGTCCGGTTGTGGCATCCAGAAATCGGATTAGTCAAGCCAAGAGCCTGAAAGGGAAAAAAAAAGAAGTTGTCTATCTCAGAGAACCAGTGACCCCACATTCAATGGGAGTGAATGCTTTGGCCATGCTATATATATTTCCCCTCTCGGCTCTTTTTTTCTTCTTCCAAGCGGCCTTTTTGTTTTTCTTCTGGAAAACATTTGGCCAACGTACGTGGTACAAGATAACCCAGATACTCTAGTAAAATTTGAGGCCGACGATAGCGTATGCTTACATCGCCATTGTTCTCAAATATTTTAGTCGCATAATTTATTCAAGAACTTAATACCTGAATGAATATCAGGAAAACCTCCCTGGAAATTTCGTATTCATCTATCGTGATGAATATAGAACTAGGACTAACATGGCGACAGCAGCCCCCCGTAGTCACGTCATCCGTCTCTCGAAGTCACCAGCACTCTCAATTGTAGGTGATTCTGAGGAGAGGCGAGCCAAGAACCAGCAGCTGAATTCAGACGCGCGCCCTATATCTTCTAAGCCTTCGACCCATTACGATCATCTTTCATGTTCTGAATGCTAAGACCACACTAGACATCCAATAGAGCTCCTTTATCAAGTCGGCCCACAGCTTCATTTCTCAAAGCCCTCCAATATACAATCCAGGGGCATACGAGGGCGGCGTGCCAGTACCTGTCCTGAGGTGCATGCAGAAACAAGGCAAGAAGCCAAATGGCCAGCCAGACCTCCCGGGGATAAATGGACCAGGGCCCTGCAGGAAACATGATCCGCGCCACGCCCCGTATTCATGGCCAATAACTGATGATACAGGAGATTTTGGAGTGCAGCCATGTCCGTACTATCGAATAAATACATCCCCATGTCAGAGTGGGAAAAACTCATCCTCGAAGAGACATCCTCACCGTCAACTCATCCGTCACCAAGGAGACGTCAAATCTCATTCCGGATGGGGACGGACGACAAGGTTTCGTGATGTATGGGCACTCGTATGGGACCTGATTTACTCGGGATTCGTGCAAGGTACCAGAGAAGAAGCATGCTTTTCCTCTGTGACTCGACGGTAGCATGCTATGGATTTATTTATTTTTTTTATGAAGATGACCAACAGTCAGGACATCTCCTCGTTTGATTCTCTCGCTGTAAGATTTATTGGTAATGGTCCCGAACCAAGGTTTTCGTCACGTTTCTCTTCAACCTGACGAAACAGAACATGAAACAGAAGGCATAAATATTATTGGCTTATCCCAGGAGTCGCATGTGGAGAAAGGGAGATGACAGATTCATGACGGCTGTAAATAAGAGAGGCTGAATTCAGTTCACAGTTCATTGCACTTTCGCAGCATTTTATTTAAGAAATATTCCGCTTTCATAAGCCGTGAATATGATCCTCCTCTCAAAGGATTTTTGGCACGCGCAGAGTAGATGAGAACCCTCATTTCCCTCGAGAAAGAAACATGACTTGCTCAACGCATCGCAAGTCGGATTTTTTCCGTTTTTCACCCCGTTCCTTCCGATCCGTCACCATCCATCACGGGGATGAAACCACCCACATCACGTAAATGAAACCGGTCTTCCCCCTCCGAAGGAAAAATGCCTTCATGCAATATGCATGCTGGTGTTGATCCTTGCACTCAGTCCCCCCCATTCTCAAGGCCGCCTGGTCGTTCGGCCGACACGAAACATACGACGCTGTCGCCTTTCACACTATCATGTCAACCATCGCACTAGCACGGCTACTCGTCGGGTGTTTCGTTGTGTGTGGAGGTGGGGCGGGGGAGACGGTGGTGGTGGAGGTAGATTCCGGCCGGTTACGCGGAACGGTGGAGGTCTCCGTCGGGGGGAGAACATACTACGCGTTTCGGGGTGTTCCTTACGCTCAGCCTCCGATCGGCCCGCGCCGGTTTCAGGTAGGAATGCCTTATAGCTTTGGTCCTACAACGTCCGTCATTAAAATTGCAGCACCAATAAGGAGTTGAGAGATATTTGTCAAATTCGGCTCGTGTATTCCGAAGAGTGCGTTATGGAATCGATTGGAAATTCAAGGGCGTATATATTTCAAAGAGAAAATTTGGCAAATGGCCTCATGTAAAAGGAAGATGGAGGGCCCAGCTAATCGCCTTAAAGAAGCTTCTGAAGTTTACTTATGAAAAGTGGACTAGGAACTCCTAATGGTAACTGAATATCGAGGAAAATTTCAAGGTCATATGATGAAGCCATACGGAATATATTTGCCACACCGAGGAATGAAATAAGCGAGGAGCTTCACCGAAAGGGCAATTTTCTTATTTCTATTTCGCCTTTCTTGAGTCTTCGCTTGAGTCTTCGCTGTGAAGCCATGCCAAGACGACGTTTCACGAAGGCAATTTCGCCAACCCGCTCTATCTTCATCGACGTCGGTTAATTGAGATGCACGCGTCGGATTGATTTGGGTCATTCATCATCCCTGCTTGAGATACTTAGCATGCACCAGCAGAATGAATCAGTCTGATGCATGCACCGTCTTGACACAATATGCAGATTACGGAGGGGGGCACAGGATGGCTTCACTGATAATGTCGGTTCCTTCTGCTTCTTCCCTTAACCCTTTCGTGGGCCATTATCCGGAAAAGTAGGCATATCTTGTTTTTTGTTTTAATCAAATAAATTGCACAGAAACGCAAGAAACAGATTCCATATTTTTATTTGTCACAAATCGTATGCAAATTAGGCAGAAAGTATGATTCTCACGCCCCAGGAAAGGGTTAAACCACCTCACTGTAAACCCATTGCTGAATGGATCATTTCGCCAAACCGGCGTCCGATCTTGATCGAACGGGCCAGCTTGGCGAAACGCCTTCGCAACTAACAGTCACGGTGACGGAGGCAGGTCTCAGCACCCAAGAGAGCGCATATCGCCTTGGTACGAATGTTACCACCGAGGGGCACTGGAGAACCCAGGTTTAGAGAGGAGAATCAAGCATGAACTAGTTTTCATCCTCAGTGCTCGTCTTACCGAGCTGCGGTGACGTCAGGGTCGTTGAACCTATGCATAAAATATGACCTATCGAAATGCGTCTATTATTTAATTCCATGCTAGTATATGTTGATGCTTGCACAATGAAGAAGAAAAAATAAGACTTTGCCTAGAAATCCATCCTTTTCTCATTAAGAAATTCATTTTCATTCAATTCAATTCTCTTTAAGGCGATTAGTAGGATCCCCCTTCTGCCCTTGACATGAGGGTTTGACGGGATTTTGCTGTGAAGAATATTCAGAAGTCATTGACACTCAATTCGATTTTTAGGACTCATTAAAACGAATTCAAGCACCAAATTTAATCAACATCGCCAACGTATTTTTGGGAGCAGCAATTTCAATGGCAGACTGAGTCTCGACTCAATGCGTTCAACGAAGACGCACACTGCGCTCACGGGGTAGGCTGTAATACGCCTAAGCGCATGCATGATCCAAATGTGCATATTTCAGAACTGATACGCATATCCGAGAGCTAATGGTCCTATTTGCTCTGGGATCTATCGCAATGCTGCACATCTTATGTGTTTTACACTTCTTCCGAACGACTTACTTTGATGGAGTCCCACCGACTAAGACTAAAGAATGAAAATTTGTAAAGGCAGGCAGGCAGGCACAAAGTATGAAACTACAATTTTGATGTCAGTGTGAGGGGTGCATTGCATGTTCTATTTTATGCGATAGATCTGGAATATTTTAAAGAATAAAGCCGATCGAAGAATTTTTCTTTTCTTTTCTTCAATAAGCTTCATAAAATCCTATTACTGCAGAAAAGAAGGAAACCAGCCTATTAGAGCAAGAGCTACATATACTGGATGGAGAGTAGCCCCAAACCCCAATGGACACATATTCCGCCCCTTCTGGATCTATGCTTTTCATTACGTAACATAGATGAGTTGAACATTTACCTACTGGAGGCGGAAGTAGAAGCTAGAGCGAAATATATATCTCTGACCCTATACCACGCCTACAGTCGCTAATGAAACCGAGTCTCTCCTAGTAATAGATGAACAGGTACTCTGTCCAATTATTTGGCTATGGAGAGGTACTTCAATAAATTAGCTCCATAGAATCGAAGGATAGTCAGCTTTTCCTGCAGTATATAAGCAACCTACATCTGTCTCCTTTTCATCACGTCCTTCTGGGCGATGAAAATCGATGGAATTAAAGATTAGAAATGAGACGATTAAGAAGCGATTTAAAAAATCAGTTGCATTATAGTGAAAGCCTGTTTTCATATTACTCCATTTACGATTAAAACTCTGCGAAAGTTTTACCATATTAAATTAAATTTCCTTTTTCCACGCATAGAATGCCGAAGAACAATCGTTGCAGGAGGCAGCAAAATAACTTCTTTTTTTTTTAGTCGTGATGTGGTCATTTCCTCAGTGGTCACTTCTCAGTGCACCTACCAAGCGTGAACTGTGAAACCTTTGAAGCCCCCAGAGCGGGTGGAGGCGTGGGAAGGAGTTCGGAATGTCACAGAGCACCCGCCGATATGCATCCAGACCGGTGTCTTCCCCAGACCCCCAGGTGTGTACGGGAACGAAGATTGCCTCTACCTCAATGTCTTCACCCCATCGATACAGGTCTCTCTCTCGGACTCACATATATCGTTTTTATTTCATCAGGGTTTTCATTTTCTTTGTATGCTTTTCATTCACGTTCACGTCTCATTTTTGGTATGTTTATTTATCCCTTTCTCTTTTGTATACAGGGTATACTGTACATTTCATGTATACCATGTACTTCATTTGAAATATTATACTCGTAATTTCCTTCTGAAGGGACAAGATATGCCCGTGATGTTTTGGGTCCACGGAGGAGGTTTCAATATCGCGAGTCCTCAGAGTCAAGGACCGGATTACTTGATGGACCGAGACGTCGTCCTGGTCACCATTCAGTATCGCCTCGGGATCTTTGGTACAGCCTTGTTAAAATCATTAATATAAAAAAACTTTAAAAATTCGAAAGGCTAATTCGAAACAAAAATGAAAATATTAAATATACACCAAAGGTAAAAGCAGAGCGAAGAAACAACGTAAAACGTAACCAGAAGACGTTAAAACACCATATAACGTCGTCCCACGGAAATACTCGTCCCAGGTTTCCTGTCGACAGAAGACGAGGCATGCCCGGGGAACTACGGGATGCTGGACCAAGTGGAGGCGCTGAAATGGGTGGCGAGGAACATCCGGGCGTTCGGAGGTCACCCGGATAAGGTGACCCTGTTCGGGAACAGCGCCGGCGGCGCCTCAGTCCATCTTCTCATGCTCTCACCCTTGACTCAAGGTCTCTTTCTCCTTGGCTTTATCCGGAACATAACGAAAATTAGGTGCTGACTGGGGATCAAAGATGTGACGAGCACGGGGACGGGCCATCCTCCAGGAGATTCTCATCTAGACTGGACATGGAGATATCTATCTCCATGTCCAGTCCTCGGGATCAGTCACGGTGAAGTAAATCACTTTGGAGGCAGATTTCTGTCCTCAGAAAAGAATGGGAGTATTAGTATGGATACAAACACACATCTTCTCGAGGGGCCCCTCACTCCCTCTCCCATGTGACAGATCACACTGATTACGATGGAATTAGGAATGGGAATACATGAGAGCAAGTTTAGCCTCTCCTCATCGAGAGTGGCCCCATTAGGTCAAGTGTACTGCAAACGTAGAGTGGAATCTCTTTTACGCTCCATTTCCTCCTAATGCACCATGCTCCTCACTTGACATCGCCCATCATTTCATGCTTTTGAAAAGTTTTAACGTTGGATTCGGCTCCGAAAACAGATTAACGGGAAACGGCGCGTTGGAAGACCTAGGGTCAGCAAATAAAATCAGTTTCTCCGGATAAAGCCTTTTAAATGGCCTGAAATGGGGTTCCTTTCATCTTTTACGCCGCTCTTGACAGATCTCATCAAAATGTAAATGAGACACAACAGCTTCATGGGGATTTCTTTCTAGCCTCTTGATTCATGTTCACGATGGACTTCCCGTTGAATTTCTTTGAATACAAAGAACCCTACGAATTATTCGAGAAATAAGAGCGAAAAAGATCTTTCGTAGATCGATACATCTTTATATGTATGGACATCCTTGCTTAGATATACAATATCGATTCGGGAAGCTCAATATGAAACGATAGAATTTTGAAATAGTACCAATATATAAAAGCAATGAAATGCGATTAACAAAGAAGAAAAATAATAGAGTCGAAGTAAGTAATATATAATAGAAGAATACGACATACGTGCATGATAATTTCATGGCAGAACATAACTTTCTCCTACTCCCTTCTCCCCCTCGACTTATTTAGGCCTGTTTCGATCGGGGATCTCACAAAGCGGGACAAGCTTGGGACATTGGGTGCTGCAGGGGCCAGGAAAAGCAAGGGAGCGGGCAGATCTCGTCGCCTCCCTCGTCGGATGCCCCACGGATTCCACCCTCAACCTCCTTGAATGCCTTCGGGGTACTGACGCCTTCACTTTGACTCAGGCCACAGCCTCTTTCTGGGTCAGTAAATTTTTCGTCTCGTAAATAAAATTCTTCGTTTCCAGTTGTGGGTTAAGCGGAACGTTGGATGCCAATGTATAGTATAGACGTTATATCCTACCTTCAGAGCAATTCGTGCTCGAGAGAAGGAAAACTATGGCATCTTAGTGCTTTCGGCCGAGGCAATATCTGCTGACGGATTTCCTAGAAAATTATAGCGAATTTTGACGTCATGGGATCCCCACCTTAATCAAAAAGCAGTGGCGTGACACCATGCGCCGAGCTCTGAGGAAAATGGATCTCATTTCGCTCATACCTCGTATATGCCCACCTTTCTCGGTCGATCGATCCCCTCCGCCTCCAAACAGCCGTTCTTGGACTGACACGGAATGAGTCGGGTTACACTTGCCAGTGTTTACTGTTAAGAAGGTGCCAAGAGAGTAGAGTTACACGTGATGGGATGAGTTGAAAAGCGCTCAATTTTCCTAAACAACAACTGACTAGCCCATTTCTTGCCGACGAATTGCGAGACGCCTTCCAAGACATGTAAATGGACAGGTGAACCAATGGATTTCCTGTTACGGGTATCAGTGAAAGAAGTTCTACGTTTGAAGAAAAAAATAAATTTTGAAAGAAAAATAGAGGTATGCTGTGGTGCATTGGGTATGAATAAAGATTCCTCAAATAAATTTAACTTATCTCTTGAGAATCCCGGGTGGGAAATTCAGGGAAGAGAGTAAAGGCTTGTCAGCAATTAGGACTGAAACATCAAATGCCAAGAACTCCACCAAGTAAGGATACCAGGATTAAGAATGAGGGGTAAACGTCAAGCAGAATCGAGAAAATGAAACCTCTCAAGGGCTAACGCTTTCAAGGGAAAAGCGATCTTTCAAAGGTTAATGCCATACATTTAACACCGGGAATTATGACCTGACTCACTAGGTCCCATTTTACAGGTTACAGTTAAGGACACGGCGCTAGATGTTACGTACTGTATTGCAATAGTTTCACTTTTCCTAAATTCAAGCCCAACTGTTGCAAATTATCAGGATAAAAGTAAAAAATCAGCTTTGCAGTTAGAATTTTGGCAAAGACTTACAGCGTTCATCCTCTCCTTCCCCGGAAGAACAAATCCATGCCCCTTGGTTGTTAAGTACTTCAGGGGCAGGAATGTTATCAATCCATAATTGCGTTCTTCTGCCGACAGGTATGGAGTTTGTCGCCTATAAGATTTTCACCGCGGGTGGACGCTGAGTCCCGAGAGCCTTTCCTTCCCCGGAGTCCCCAGATGATCCTTGAAAGTGGGGACTTCCATCGCGTACCCTGGATGACTGGCATCACCCGAGAAGAGGGACTCTGGCTAGCTCTCGGTCAGCCATTTTTTTATATTTCGGTCAGCCGAATTTGAAACCGAATTAAGCCTATGGGGTTGTAGTTTGAAATTTCATGACTTGTATTAGAGCCAAAACAGTGAAATTTCACTGCAATGAAATGAAGACTGAATCTGAAACTAGCAGTAAGCCCGAAAAAAATTATTAAAAACTGAACTGAGAAGGTGACTGACAAAGATTGACTGACTGACTGACCGTTGAGAACAAAGAAATCGGGAAAGGAACCAAGCCAGCTCATTTCTAAGGAATTAATCATAACGATCCGAGCGGTGGTGCAGCATAACACACTTCTTTTAATGCTGTTTGATATACTGTAGAGGCCGTAATTGACGAGTCCCTATGGCGGCATCTGGATGAGAACTGGAGGAGCAAATATTGCCCGGCCATCCTGGGTCTGGAGGATGACCCCGAAGCCTGTGACGAAATCCGATTCAAGTACCTGAAGGACCTACCCATCGATCGCGATTCGATCTCGGACATTAACCGGGTAACCTCAACGGACCAGAGCAAAGCAAATCCACTGCAGAATCTTGTGTTTGGATTTTTTTAAATGCAATTCAGCTGCTGGGAGACAGGTGGTTCGGAGTGCCGGCCCAACAGGCCCTGAAGCTCCACTCTCGATGGACCGAGACTTACGCCTACTCCTTCGAATACGAAGGGGAGAAGAACATTATTGACTTTTGGCTCGCCGAGTTCCTTCAAAACGGAGGGCTAAAACCACATGGTCTCCAACGTCAAATATTTTCTTTTAAATTCCCTCTTGCCCTGTTATCACTCTATTTGCCTTTCTTTCGCTCGATATCCAGGGGCATGCCACACGGATGAGACCCTCTACATGTTTAAAAACCCCGTTCTGCCTCCGATCGTAGATGGCTCGGATTTTCTAGTCAGAACCCGAGTCATGGACCTCTGGCTAAACTTCACCCATCACGGGTAACCGATAATTTCCCTTAGCAGTCTTTGATTCAACGAATCTGCCAGATTCTTGTTTCTTCAAATTTGGTAGGAAACCCCAGTTGAAGCCTCCGGCCAAGAATGAGCACAGGTGGCTCCCGTGGACGGAAGCGGACGACAGACATTACGTCATCGAACTGTATCCCAGGCTGGGAAGGAACCTGGTGCCGATGGAAATCCTCCAGTCTTGGGAGGGGCTCGAGAGCAAGCGCCCTCGCGTTCTCGACATGGCAGGATAATAAAACAAAACAGTCACCAGGACGCACATGAATTGAAAGGTGCTTAGTAATGGCTCTCTTTGGGGAATGTACAGAATGAAGAATCGGCAATAAACCAGGAACTCATATCCTCAGGAGGTTCGCAGCCTCGTGCCCATAACCTATCAATGCCCATGCACACTAATCGTCTCCTATCCAAATTATGCCATTGGACAGATTCCTCAAAAAGACGAACCGACTTTTACCTTGCGTGTGAGATGTGGCGAAAATCCACAACTTGCGATATTCCCGCAAGGGATGACAGATACGTCGTGGTAACTTCCGCACGCGGATACTAAGACAGACATTTGGACGATTGCGTAGGAGACTTCATACGTCATTCGATACGATGCTTGCCAGTAAACAAAGTTACAGCATGTTTGAAGGTGCAGGAAAGAGGAAAGGCATGAAGTGAGAGCGAGATGGGAAGATACGTGAGTAAAGATCATGTAGCCTAAGCGCAACTTATTTTTAAAAAATGACCGTTCGGTATTATCGCATTTTTCGAGGTTACTTGGATCAATGTTGGATTAGATTCACCCAAATCCCACGTCATATAGATTATGACTAATTTTATTTTAATTGAGTTCGGATCTAATGTCGAGTCTAATACTAGCAGCAAGGACGCAAGAATCTAACTAAAAAATAACCCCACTCTGAAGCAACTCCTTGGGAAGGAAAGGCTTGTTGCAATGCACTTCATGGCATTAGAAGGATTCGAGGTCTCTCCCGAAGAATCTCAATCGGAGAATAGGTCACGGATCCACAAGAGACCTCTCAGAGACTACCCACAGAGCCAAACCCTCTGGAAGAAGATGGAAATGCATGACACTCCCGAGATATACGATTGAAACGGGGAAGAAGCATCATTTATTATCCTGTCTCGTCCTTCATGAACCTCCATTGAGGCCTAAGACTTTATTCAGATGAATATATACAGTAGTCTTCCTTGCCTTTTCATTCCCAGTCAAATGGTGATATGTATACTCGCGGAGGCTGTTGAAATTTCAGGGCCCCATTCATGGGACCTGCTCCATTTGCATTGCATGAGGATAGACTGATCACGGGGGAAAAATGGCATGTCAGAGTGGAGGGGAGTGAAGTACCCCGCTCGGGAGGTTTATTTCATGTGGACAAGAGCTGATTATTCATTATACCAGAAAGGGAGAGATATATATATGCGCATATAAGGGGTAAGGGGTGCCAAGAAATTTCTAGGAGGAGGCGAAATCCCTTTCCCTCCATTGAATGCACTACTCCTGCATCATTCCCGGGAAAAGGGCAATACAGCTAAATCATTTTGATTCCATCAATGTAATGCGTCGTTCGAGATATATGTTGGAGTTCGTTCGGTACATGAACGTTGAATGAAGGGGCGAAGGACGTAATGAGGATTTTAGTAGTACAGTCGAACTCGGTTATAACGACCTCGGTTATAACGAAACCTCGGTTATAACGAAGTCCATTTAAGGTCTCACAGACGAAATCGACACGTTTATGTCCCTAATCCGTCATTCTTAACTGAAATTTCCGTCATCGGAAAAATTAGCGTTGGCGAGCCATAACTTTATATTCAATATTTCGGCATTCCTTGAGAGTCGTGTGGGTGTGGCTGGAGCAATGTTAGGGAGGGATAATCCCCAGTAACTAAGATCACCTTATCTTCAGTCGCCATTTGCATTTCTCGTTGACAACGTGACCAATGGAAAACAAAAGAGGCAAGCCTTCACGATTGAAAGGAAAGTGTGCTTGATTAGTTTAATAGAAAGAGCTCGACGTGAAGCTAACGTCGCTCGCAAACATGGACATCTGTTCATCTGTTCCCACAATTTGGGAAAATCGTGACAGCTTCAATCCGTGCTTACGAGAACATGTCACAAAACAAGAAACTTCCTAGGTCTGCCGAGATGACATCGACGAAGCCTTGCTAAAATATAAAGAAGTTCAAGGTCCAAAGAAGTACGAACATCACGATTAGTGGGTCAATCTTGAAACTGAAGCTAGTGCAGTATGACCAATGTAAACTGGAGTTGTAACGTTATATAGCATCAATTTTGAAAACAGGAAAACGGAGTGCCAAGAAAGGCAACCTCGGTAATAATGACGGTTTTTACATGGTCCATTCGATGACGTTATAACCGAGTTCGACTGTAATTAATAATAATACTACTGCAGTTGAAGCTAGTGCAGTATGACCAATGTAAACTGGAGTTGTAACGTTATATAGCATCAATTTTGAAAACAGGAAAACGGAGTGCCAAGAAAGGCAACCTCGGTTATAACGACGGTTTTTACCTGGTCCATTCGATGACGTTATAACCGAGTTCGACTGTAATTAATAATATTACTACTGCAGCAAGTTATTGCTAAAATGCGAAATGACTTAGGGTGGATTTTTGAACCGAGCACTATCCGAAAATGAAGCATTGCTTTCAGGAAAAATACATTATATTTCCTGAAAATAAGGCTGCATTATCGGATAGTGCTTTGTTCAAAAACCCACCCTTAGAGTTTATCTCTAAAACAACTACTGCTCGAATACCTAAAAAGAAAAGCAGGAAGAATCAGCTTTGCAAAAATGTGAGGTACGCTTCAAAGTAATGAAAACGGAAAATAAACAACAAAACTAGGTCGGGTCTATGAGTCCAGCAATCCCCGGAGACCGCGTGAGGTGACGTTGAGTGAGTGACAAATCGCTGGCGGAGCATCATGACGCCAACTCTATTATCCCAGTGATTCATGACTTCATCCCCAGAGAGCGAGAAAAAGAAGGAACAAGAAGGAATGCCTTCTACATCAAGCTGTGTACATAGTCTGAGATCCCACAGACAATTCTTTTCTCCCTTCACGATTACCACAGTCTGCCTCCACCACTCATTCTAACAGTAGATTTACCAGGTATCATCAAGTTAGAATGCGGTAACCAGAACCCTTGGTTCAGCATTCAACACGTAAGGCCTCTTTCAGTGCAGCTCTGGAGGTCTTTTAATAGAAGGGAGCTTAACCCTTTCAGACCTGACGTCCATTCCAATGGACATTGAATTTACATTGTGTCTATGGCAACTTCTTAGGATTTTCGTGATTTTGCGCTCCATATTACGCCACAATGGGCGCAATTATGCATGGCTCAGTTCTATCAGAGGCCTTCTCTTACCCATTAGTTTTTTATCTTCAGTTATTTAATTAATTGTTTAATATAATATATGGTATGATATGGTAAATTTATACTAAATATGAAAACTAAATATAAAGCACAAAAATTTCAATTACAATCACGAAAGAACTCAAAAAAAGCAAAAAATATATATATAATTCCGATAGCGGCCTTAATTAAGGTCTGAAAGGGTTAATGACACTGGAAAAGGATAAGGAGAAGACGTACTAAATAATATGAGAGGTCTGGCGACATCCACATGAGCTGCTCTTAAGAGCAGCTCATGGCCGGAACTTGCAAATCCTGTAGCTGCTTCTAACTTGGAAAGGAAATTGTTTAGGTCGGATTTCAATGCACCAATAAAGGGTTTTGACAACGCGGAGCGATATTGATTTCTCCAACTTGATTGCAACGGGAGGTCCAGGGGAGGCGCAATTCAACGCTTTAATTTCCACGCTGCAGCAAGCAAAACCAAATTTAGGAAGGCGTGGAGACGGCGCAGTTAAAACCCCTTCCATAGATAAAGGCTACGGCCCGAATGCTGAAACCTCCTTTAGTTAACGGCCCTTTAAGAATACATGGATTCCTATGGGAGGAAGAGCTCTTCCGTTTAAAGGCCTCCTTATCTCGCCTAAATGAGGTTTGTGCATTCGGGCCAATGTCTTCATAGCTCATAGATAACGACGCTGACTGACCAGGAGCATGTTCAACTCGAAATACCCGATCCTTTCATATTTAATTGGATCAAGAAAAAAAGAACAATATCACAATCCCCGACAAGTTTGAAGCAATATAATGACGTGCTTCCGCAAAAAAACCGCCTTATTGAGGTATGTCCAAAAGTGGGAAGCATGCAACGTCTTTTCCCACCTCTTCTCCTCGTTCTATGAATCATGAATGGACCCTTTGAGGAGCTGGCGAAATGCCACTGTTAAATAATACATTATTCCCCCAAGATGCTCCAAAGCATTAATAAGAACTGGATTGTGGTTGCGCAAGTCATAGACACTTTGGCATGAGAGAACCGTCATATAGTTTGGTTCATGTGACAGTGGATCCGAAATGGAGCGAGGGATAAAAATTCAAGAAAAAGATGGAGAAGACAGAATGGGGGAAAAAAATTCTCATCAGTTGAGATTAACATGTTCAGGAGAGTCATTAAAAAAGCAAAACCTTCCCTTATTTCATAATAAGACTTCAAGAATTCCCATAATTCCGCAAAATGGTTCCTGGAAGGACCTCCAGGAATGAATATTTATATTCTAGGGCAGACATCACGGTCGGTTTATTCATTTGATGCGATTTAGACTTTTTATCTGGGGGAGGACGCTGGCTTTCTGCGAAAACTGAATTGCAGATAAGTTAAAGACAGAGAAAGAAAGCATGTTAGCGTGAAAAAAAGCATTGCACTTTAAAAGCGCAAAGAGATGGCTGTCATCGAATCCACGGGGAAAATGCAAAATCAGGCTGCACGAGTGAGTGACATAATACAAACACTTCCATAAGGAAAGAAACTCTAAGGCAAGGGGATTGACTTGTAAAGAAGTCAAGCGCTTGGTTGCATCAGAGGACCCTGTCTCTGGAGAGTGAATCTATGCAGGTTCATGAAAAAAATACCGGGATTAGATAGTAAGAATCGATCGCTCCGAGAATGAGCGTGCCATCGATATCGCCAGCCAAAACGAAGGTGAAAGGTCCCTCAGGGGAAGAGGGTGATATGAGATAGCCTCAAGATTCACGAGATTCATCCGCTCTTGTGCGAAGAGAGTTCACGAAGAAGCGTTCCTGAGGCGTAATGGCGTTATAGTGAACTTAGTGCATAATTGCAGGACGGCTTCACGACTCTCTACGGCTTCAAACGTCCCGCCCGTGCTATGAATGGTCAGGTTACTTTAATGCAGGGCATTAAAGTAACGTCAGAAACATCAGTTTCAAAGTAACGCAGGCAAAAAAACGTAAAAAGCAGCTAAGGTGAGGATCGAGCTATCTGCGGGTACGTTTAAGGCCTGGAAGTCGAATCGAAGACCTCCTGAAATCAAATTACGCGATCGAAGACCGCGAAACTCCTTGAGTCGCCCGTGACTCATCGATCTCCCTGATGTCACAGGTTCTGAATCACTTCCCGGATTTTCGGGACGGCTAGCAAAGCCACCCTAAGGCCTTTTTTTTTCAGGACTCGAGGAGATTTCAGAGGACGTTCCTAGAGGATCTCTGACCTGGTCTTGTGAGCAAGGAATTCCCAAGGGAAGACCAAGAGAATGATGTTGAGGAGGAGCCAAAACGAGGGTCTATATCGGGTTGCACAAAAAAGCTTCCTGTTTGACGCCTTATGAATTCGACTTTAGAAATTTTTTGGCTCATAAATTTTTTTATCACAATGGACTGCAAAATTTGTTTCCCGAAAGTTCAAGTGCTTAGGTCGTCTGGGTAAAAAATGAGCCATTCAAAGTGCAGTCATAAAACAGAACTTTTTTCACGCATGAGGTGGAAGCAGTTTCCGTACCGTTCAAAAGATTTTTCTCCTTTAACGCCAGAAAGGTTTTTTTTTTTATGCTGTGTCCTCGTCATAGTATTCTTGAGTTTATTGTGTCTTAAGGCCTCCGGTGAGAAGGGTAAAGCAAGGCTTTCATATGTTTAGAGTATAAGGACTGGATAGGAGAAAAAATAGTGAGAGTGTTCTTTGAATTCGTGGATTCTGTTCCGCGGAGTCTCTTCTCTCGCCAGCCCTTCCTTTAAAAACACCCCAGTGACTTTTCTTTCTGAAGGTACATGATGACATTGCACAGTCAAGAACATTGCAATAAAAATGGAGCCATACGAGCACCGCTAAAACCGCTGCCTTCTAATACGTGGTAAAGCATAATTTTCTCATCAAAGTTTCAACGAATGTTGCCCAAACAAGCTAGAGACTTCGAAACTTTTATATAAGAATTTTGGGGGCGTTTTCATCATATAAAAAAGACAAATAAAGAATTTTTACAAGTTTTATAATGCCTCAAACAGGACGCTTTTTTCTGCGCCACACGGTATATCTTCTTTGACATTAACAGGGTATTTCAAAAACCTATAGGGTAGTTTAGCTATGGGGGGAGGCCATCGTGTGAGGATCGTTTCGTAAATAGTGGCCTAAAAGAGCCATCAAACCCATAACAATGATTTGAACAAAATATTGAGGCGGAAGCACTCCAGGGAATAAGAACTCTACCTTCTGGGAGCCACCCATCTATTCAACGATTCCTTGAATGGCGGAAAGAGGGAGAGAAAGACGAAAGAATTTTACATTGAGGAGAGCGCAATTTTCCAACCGCTACCGAATTGCCTATCGGAGAAACGGAAGGGATGAACGGAGAGAGTGGAAGTAAAGAAGTAGAGAGGATCAGTGGGTCCATTAGCGTGGTGAATGGAGGATCTCCGGAACTCGAAGGAGAAAAGACACATGCAGACGCTGAGGGAGACCTTTCTTCCTCATTTCATCACGACTACAGTGCAAGAACCTCTTCGGCTTCCTCTGCTTCTAATGGCTTCTCTCGTTACTCCTTCGGTCCTCATCGTTACTCCTTCGGTCCTCATCGACTGGGGAAATGCCTTGTAAATTTCACCGAATGCGTCAACGAGGAAATTGTGGCCCTAAATGGATTTATGGGGGATCCGATGTCCTTGATGAGTTGCCCATTCACTGCGATGCTTAATATGCCACTCTCTTGGGCAAGACTTGCGTATTTGCTCGGGCACATTCGTTTGGGGACACTTCTGAGAGTCCACGATCTGCGGACTCAGAATTACTCGCAGTCAGTGTCAACATTCTTGGGAAAGGATAGAGAAATGTGCATTCTCTAAATGTACTGAAAATACACAAGAAAATAGCACGTAACTGAAGCTACTACGAAAGCTGCGATGTCGGTCCTGATTATATTGCAGACCAGCGGCCTGCGGCCGCTAGTTCGAAATTTGAAAATGTTTACATGAAGATATGAAGCAGTTTGGTTCAAACCAAACATAAAATATTTTCGCCCCAAACTATCATTTCAGCAGTTCGTATCAGACCTTTGGTCTTACCTTTCAAATTGCAACTGGACTCAGTGCAGATCGATTGGAATTTTGAATGTGGTGCGACAGGTCATTCCACCGGGAAACAAAATTTCTGCGCTTCCCGTCCACGCAACTGACAGCACCTTCAAGCCCACACCGCGCAGAACACGAATTAGCATAGCAGGATGGCTTTACCAGTGCCACCAAGAAATAGCACTGCGCACCTCCTCGCTGGACTACCACCAATACTTGGTCTGCCGCTTCGCGCTGACGCTCAGAGCATCGCCATCAAGTCATTGCCGTGGTTCTACTCTTCAATCGACTCGTATTTCACTGTGCGAACAATGTTCTCGGCATCTGGAGGCCCAAGCAGTTCTTTCTACGCGCACCCACCAGCTTGCAGCATTTCTCCTATCTCACTCGACGCCAACACATTCGCCATATCTTCGGTATCACCACCGCAGGCAAAGTCCTCAGTCATAACAGAGCGGTAGTCGTTCCAAAGACGCAATGGATTGGCGGGGATACATTGAATACACCAACCTTTCTATGGCCTAGCCTAGCCATTACCTAGTCATTACCTAGCCTAGCCAATTAGGCGTAATTTAGCCTAGAATGGCATAGGCTAGCAGGCCTCGCGTGTTGGGGCGCAGATGTTGGGCCGCAACCACTCACCATCGCTTTCAGCCGCTTTCAATCTTAATGGCCTGTGACTCAGAATGGCAAAGCCTTGTAGGCTTTGGATTTAGGCCGTAGATGGCATGGTCTAGCATTGTAGGCCTCGCGCGTTAGAAGTGACAACCATCACAACTTCTGACCTCCTGCAATTAAAGTATTAGATGTTGCACCCACTGTGATGAGCAACGAAAAATTTACGAGGACAATCTCTATGGCGATGCGCAAATCTCTTTTCCATTTTTTATCTCTTGAAAGAACGGCAGGTGCCAAGAGATGCTCATCATTGAAAAATGATGGAATCTGGATGCATTACCTCGTGCAACCACGGGGGCCCAAGGCACAAAAGAATACAAAGAACGGAGGCGTATACAATTCCCAGTAGACCCAGGGTGCAACGTAAGAATCTTTCCTCGACACAAAGGGAAGTAATTATGGTGTACTAATACGAGAACATCAGGAATCTGTGCAGCAAAAAAAAAATTATTAAATGTACACAAGTCTCTCCTGAGAGCATTCATTGGTTTTGCTGTTATTGGTCAATTTTTATTTGGACTTGGCTTGCCGGTTTCCACTTTGAGAAAAAATTGTCCGTAAAAGTGAAAAGCAAAGACAACATTCAGGTGCTCCCATCGCATGAATTTGAAGTATTTCCGCAATGGCTAATATTACGAATGTGGGGAGAGCACATGAATCACGTCTGTGCCCAAAAGTTTTACAATCGATGTAACTGCAATATCATTGCTCTGAACGACGAATAATTGAACTAATTTAAGGTTATAGAGTGACATTTGCCGAATCGGATTAGTTTAAAGACGAAAAGAACACGTTTACTAAAACATGTTTAAGATGTGTATATCTTTGACATACACCACCGAAAAGCAGATTAGTCTCCATGAACACGTTTGTCAATGATTTAAATGTTTACTGATAAAAATTCCGAAAAATTCAACATAAAAAAAAACTCGGCAAAAAAAATGTTTTCTGGGACCATGCGTCCTGGTGGCAGGACGCATTTTTTGACAAAAAAAAATGCGCGTGGTCCCACGCTGCGGACAAGCAAAAATAGGCTGGTCGTCAACGTGTTAAACTGATCTTCAAATGTAAACTTGCTCCATGGTGGCTTTATCTCCCTAAACGGATTCTCAGATATAGTTCAGCATACTGCTTTTCCGATTGGATCTCAGTTTCCTTGCCTCTCGTCACCTAACATCGATGGGAACGGAAGCTAATGAAGAGATAGAAGTTTCTGACATGATTCTGAATCAATCTGCCAGACAATCAGAGATCGGCACAATCCGCTTGAATGGTTTTAGTGAAGGCAATTTTCTAACAAGATTCCGTCTCTTCAAGGACACCGTCTCCGACTTCGTGCGGACGATGTAGCAGTAGCTGGCACATAATACTCATCATTCTCTCACACCCACACCGCCTTTAAAAGCATTTAAATCATTGACAAACGTGTTCATGGAGACTAATCTGCTTTTCGGTGGTGTATGTCAAAGACATACGCATCTTAAACATGTTTTAGTAAACGTGTTCTTTTCGTCTTTAAACTAATCCGATTCCCCAATTGGTGAGTGTCGCCCATAAAATACGAAAATAAAGTTCTTAGCCTGAAAATTCGCATCAATGAACCTCAACAAAACTTGACTATTATCGAAACAGTAAAAGAAAAAACTCCCTCTTGCAGATTAAACATAATCGGATTCCCACTTCTCCTATTGGATTTAGCTCCAATCCTGGATGCAACGGCTGAGAGCCCACTGGCTCTATCCTTGCCTTTTTCGCATCCATTCTCACAGCTCTTGCCTTCTACAGGGTGGACCACGAAATGACGACGGTTTTTCTTTTGTTATATGTTCACTACCAGTACATTCAGGTGCGTAACCTGTGACTGGAATCTGCAATAGCATCTGGAAAAACTGTCGAGTGTATGTTTAGACATTGAGGTTTCGGAAAATCTGACAATGCAGCAAAATAATAAAATTTTTCTGATGTACGCGGAGATGAAGAGCGTGACTGTTTCGCAAAACGCTTCAAAGCTTTTCTAGGGACAATCTTAGCTCCCAAGCAGGAACACTATCCTGTACCTATGTTATCGATTTGAACAAGAGGAGACTGTGCAAGAACCAAAACGATAATAAAGAGGCAGGATAGTGCTCCATTTCCTTAGAAATGCTTTGGAGCGTCATTGAGAAACAATCACACTCTTCGTTTCTGCGTACATCAGCGCAATTTTATTATTTTGCTGCATTGTCAGATGTTCCTAAACCTTCGCGTCCAAACATACACTCGAAATTTTTTCCAAATCCTATTGCAGTCCCCAGTCACAGGTTATGCAGCTGTTTATACTGGAAGTCAACATATAACAAGAAAAACCGCCATCATTTCGTGGTCCACCCTGTACATTCATTCCCTTTTTTTTTCAAATTTAATTTTGGAATGGCGGGAATGGGAAGTGCAGATATTCTGCCTTGTTCGAAGGACTCAGGGGAAATCAAGGGATGCTGACCTTCCTTACCCTAGAACCGTCCCTCGAGATGCAAAGTCTCCATTCCGCAACCCTCCTCCTTTGAGGCTGTCCCCTTTTTTTTTATTACATGTTTTCCGAGAGTGAAGGGCAATGGAGAGGACAGGGGATTCATCAGACGAAATAAGGGAGAAACATGTGGTGACCTTGTCCGAAACGGAAGCCGAATTTCACCCCTTCACGAGAGCGTGAATCTTAATGGCTGGAGCCCTCTTTTCGAGGCGCTTCGCACTACGATGCTCACAATGATAACACTGATTGAAGAATGAGCCTCGCCGAATTCCAGAGAGCCCGAAGTAGTCCTTCGAGGAACAAAAGTGCAGGAGTAAATCGTACCCCTTGCGCACCTGTGGGTTGGAAAGGATGGAGAAAAGGGAGAGGGAAGGAGATACCAGAGTGAAACCATACTCTTGCGCCTCGTAGCTAATAGAAATAATTTCCTATCGTACACTCCCCCCATTAGTGATGATCGCATTCATTAGGTGTCTCTTGAGTAGCCACGGCACCAGCACCATGAACATGAAGGTAGAGGGGGAAGTGGGAAGTCGATTCGAAGAAGCAGTACCGTATATGATAAGTGGACCTTCTTGAAGGCTCACAACCCCCACCATTCCCCACACTCGTGTCTGCAATACAAAGCTTCTCTCAGGTTCCTTTTCAGTATTCAGTATTCGCCTCATTCGGTTACTTCGGGTCACTCAAAGGAGGCTAATAGCTTTGCCCAGCTTGATTTCTTAGGAGCGATGCATCGGATACGGCTTTGCCGGAACCGGAACAGGATAGTTGCACGTGCAAGCCATCTCATTATATTTTTTTGCTCAGGCAGTCACAATAGCTCCGTTGTTTTTCCTAACTTTCCATCAAGCAAAGACGAGGTGGATATTGTCGGGAAAACGTTCTCCAACGCTGGAGAACTACAACGCCGCGAAATCCCGGTTATTTCCGGTTATTTTGGTAACCAATTAAAATGAGTTTCCCGTGCGTGACATCATCCTTTTTTGCTGCTCTCATTTTTCTCCCTAATGGGCTGGGTTTCAAATGTGGTTGTTCATTAAATGTCATTTACCCAGATGCAGAGCTATAAGAGCACATGACGTCATAAGAGCAGGAAGAGAACGAAAGAAGTAGAGACAGTGAGAGAATAAAAAAAAAGGGTACATTTGAAACATCTAATGGGCTGTGCTTCCTTCATTCGATATGAAAGGATCCTCTCACAGACCGATTTGGCAAGTTCAGCAAACTCCTTATAGCTAATGCATGGGGATATGCAATCACTCTGACCAGCCCATTCCCGTCTCGCTTTTTTTTTCTCGCCAGACGAAATTGCCCATTCCTGTTCCCCCCTTTCTCCGCCGGATATTCGGGCCCCAATCCGACCGGAACGGATATTCTGAGAAGTGGCCGGATACCGGATAGTAGCGGGATATCCGATACATCCAGTAGTATCACTGATCGCCGAGCGCTTTCCCTCCCGAATCCCACGTAAAAAGAAATGTTCGAATAAGCAACGTCCTTCGAGTGAGAATGTTTTCGTGACGCGGGGCGCAAAATGGAAGAGGGAGGGCAATACACATAAAGAATGGCGTAGTCCCTGCCAAATATCCACATTAACTTCCATTCTTGTCATAAACAACAGCCTTACTGTAATATGCCCCTTGGTGACGTCTACGTTCGTCTGCCGCATACAAGAATTCCTTTCACTCTGGAGTTCTATGTCGATACCGAGAGCCCCAAGATGCATCTATAGGCCTAGGCCTGAAGGGTCTATCAGTTACCCTCTTTTTGATTAGATTCAGGGAAGGCCAACGCACGGGATATGGATCTCTGATAAGGGCAATGCTCTTGGACGAACGGTCCCCTGCGAATCGAGGGATTCGGATTCGGAATTTGAATTTATGGAAATGCATTGCATTTCCTACACGTTTACCTAGACCATTACGAACACAAGCCTAAAGCTCAAATTGACAAGAAACACAGAGGACCCAGAAAAATGCTTTGAATCGACTTAGGCTCATCCCGTGACACGTTTTCCACGTCAAACAGGCGGTTCACTCTCGGGGAGTTTTTTTCTCCGGGGAAACGAAGGATCCACTCCCTCATGGCTAGTGAACAAATCGAATCACAGGACACGACACGACCTCGTAACAACCCCCGTAAAGGCCACCAAGTGGACCACGGCATGGCATATATAACTAGACCGTTCATCCCAACGAGACAAGCGCTGCAAACGCACGCCGATTACAAGGAGCGGCCGCCATCTCTCGTGCCGTCGGACCAAAAATCTGCATAGCCTTATCACTTCCCACTCCACTTCGAGTTTAGACGTTCACCAAAGTAGTAGAGGGTTCATTCAACCCTGTAGCGAAATAAATGTGTATTCCCTCTTCAGAAGAGAATCCGAGTCCCACTGTTGGGATACGCAACAGATGTCGTTAAGGCAGTGGCAGCAACCTGGAGACAAGGTAAGCCTGGGCCTACCTTGTCTCCAGCTGTAGGCCCGTCTCCACTGACGAACTAGTGTTTTGCAAATTACTTCGTATATGCATTCCCATCTATGAAGAGACTTTGAAGGAAACTCAGTCTTTCTGTTCTTTTGCACTTCGCAACGTGAGACGTACACAGGTGTGTATAATAGTCGTTTTCCATAAAGTTAGGACCAGGGTTTACATCGAACACAGAAAAATCCGTCACATCTAAGGTTAGCCCCTTCTAAAGGGCCAATAGCTATCGCGTAAGATTCATCAATGGGAAACGTGATATCTGACCCAGCCTTTTGGTCTTTCAGAGCATCTGAATCGTGAGCACACACTGGGCGTGATTACCGTGCGCCTCAGTGAGTACCAAGCCTTATCAAATAGGTGAGGGGTGCCCAACCCTAGGCCTACCTGGTCGTGGAGAGAGTCAAAATTCAGTGTAGTGTGACGTCATGAATGGAAAAGCTATGCGTTTATTGGTCGATTTGACGCCATGAGCGATGGCGGCTGACCCTTCTAATCGGCGTGTGGCTGCCTGGCGTTCTCCCTCCAGTCTAGGTATATTTACCATGTCTCTGGTGTGACCCCTATTTGCCAGTGGCGTAGCTACCGAATGTGCAGGCGGTGCGATTGCACCGGGGCCCACGGGTTGGAGGGGCCAGACACCGAGCTACGAAGATGGGGAAAGACAGGAGAGGGGGGGGGGGGACAAAGGGGGCTGTTGCCCCGGGGCCACACTTTTCCAGGGGGCCCTCGAAGGAAATTAAAACACGTTAAGTATTTGCGTAAAGTAGCAGGGGGGTAAGGGGGACCAAGAATCCACTTGCCTCTGGCTTCGCAACTTCTTGATCCAGCCCTGCATTCACCCTTTCACCAGTGGCGGATCCAGGAGAGCGGGGGGGGGGAAGTCGACTGTCCCTCCTTTGGTCAAGTTCGCAGTCTACTTTTAATTTATTTAAAAAGCACATAAATTAATATTTATTAGCTTCTGTGAAATGGATATTCAGGGTTTTCATCCCAGACGAAAGGCGATAGGATGGAGGGTGGTGGTAGATGAGGGGGGCTGGGAACTAGGAAACAGGCTATGAAAAATTTCTGTATTCGCCACTGCCTTCCACACTGACTTCAGCTACCGACGGCGATTTATACAAGGTATGTTGCTGGAGAAAATCTAGCAAAAAAAAAGTATGGCTCCCACATAACTCAATAGCATCCCATTCGGCACAACAACGTGGTGTCAATATTGGGAAAAGGTTGAAACGTTGAGACTTGGTTGAAGTTGAGAATTTGACGAAGAATCAACATCGATTAAATGCTAACTATTCGTAATTAACCGCATTTTCAGCATTTGATGACATCTCGTGAATTAGGGAAGTCGTTCAGAGGCTATTAGGAGCATATTCGTTTTTCATCGTAATGTCGTTTCTAAGTGGAGTTGTCCAAATCATATCGACAGAAAATAGGTTCTACAAATCAACGCGAGATGACGCCTAACCACCGATTCAACGATTCTTACCCTGATGCCCAGAAATATACAGTACCCTGCATTTTTCATACAGTATCCTATATTTTCCCATTTACAACATAAGAGAAGATATAGGAATTTCTAGATAGACCTGTTTAAGGAGGTAATCCGGCAGAAGGAGACTCGAAGTACTTCTGGCCAGTGGGTCGGAGGAGACATGCTCAATTTTCCTAAATCTCCACATGGCACATATGTACATTCTTTTTCTTCCGTGGAGGATAAAGCACGAAAAACTGCCAGCGGGGGTGTTTCCCTCTCCTGAACAGAGAGGGTTGAGTTAATTACAATTTGCATTCTGACTCAGTAAAAGAAATGAGGAGTTTGATTCACGTGAGATATATGTGCTCAATGGACTATTGCTTGAACCATATTATGTGGGGGCTCTCCGTGGGGTTATAGAATCTACAGCCAATCTCATCGGCTAATTAACGTTCTTTCAGACTATGGATAAGGGAGGAGGTTATATAATGCCCGTACGTAGACAATTCAACATTGACACAAAGCTACACAGCAACACCTTTGCAACGTTGAAATGTGTTTCATTTCAACATCGGGGCAACGTTGAGACAACATATTAAGTTGAAAAATCAACCTTTTCTCAACATTGAGGCAACATTGCCATCAACATTTTTCTCAACGTTGACACAACGCTGTTGTGCCGATTGGGTTGTATCTCTTGCAAATGTCCGGAGCCGAGGTCCCGTGGAATGGCCACCTCGGTCTCCGGACCTCTTAGACGTAGATGTAGATGCGTAGACGTTTGCAAACGTCTACGCGGCATGCAGTTCTAACATCTCATACAGATCTACGAGTAAGGACTTTCGATTCACCCTGTAAATACGTACATGGATCAGCGACTCGGGCACTCGAGTAGGAGAATTAGGACTTCATTCTCGTCTCGCCTTTCTATCGCATTCTTTCTTCTTTCTTTCCTTTCGTCTTTCAACGAGGACTCACGCGTTCGGAGACCACAGTATTCTTAAGCCTTTCTTTAGTTGCTGGGTGCTTTCGGTTGTGGTGGCCGCACACGGACGCGGATGGAAGAGGATGGGGGGGGGGGGGGTTTCCTCGCTGGAATTACTTCCCATGGTTTCGGTGGGACCACGTGCGATCGTGTGGATCGGATCGGAGCGGGTTCGAGTGTTTTTCGACGCGATCGGAGCATTTCCTATCGGATTCGGATGCGAAAGACGGTTTTTCGTAGACGAAGGAAAAGATGGACCGGGAAAGGATGGACCCATACGGCAAAGCATGCAAAATAGTCGGATAGGTCTTTTGCGCTTCGGCGTACGAGTGATAAGTCGCGTGGAATCGAAAGGACTCAATGGACAATGGACGGGCATCGGTGTGCGTGGATCCGCCTCTTCCCTTGCGAGTGGGCTGCAATCTATCGATTCGAGGGGTGAAGGGAAAAATGGTCTATCTGAAAAAAAAAATTTTCTGGAGCTCCACGCGGAAGGAGCAAACGTTCCAGTGACCGTCTTCTCACAAGTGAGGAAAAGTGGTCTGCGGTGAAGACCGGTTTCTCCCTTGCACGAATCCCAAAAACTACCATCTTCGATAAAAAGGAATCGGCTCTATGCGCATTAAACCGAACGTACTTTTCGCCTCGAACGTGTTTTGCAGACAGACCACTTTCCCTTTCGTCCCTTCGATTCCGTTCGAGTTTTCGAAGAATGGCACCTTGAAGTATCTCGACTTCATACATAACGACGAAATAGAGAGGGCACCAGAGAAAAGAAATGAGCTTCAGGCCCGGAAAAAGATGGTGAAGTCCAGTTGGGGAGGAGGGGAGGACGAGGATTCAACTCCTTCCCCTTCCTGCTTTACCTGCGATTTTACACGTGCCGTCTGGATGCCTGCGGAAACCAGATAGCTTGGACTTTCCCCTTACCCTTTTCCACGTCATATCCATTGCTAAAGCTCCTTCCATTCGGATCTCAATTCTGCGCACGTATTGCGACCGGGCAGGAAAGTAGCATACGCTCAGAAATAATTTGATAAGGTAAAGAGGTTTTTTTCCCACCGCCCTCGTTTCTTTTTGTATCATTCGGTCGGAATGCGAAAAAAATTCATCCGCCTGGAGAGTGACACATGTGAAAACAACTGCTTTCTAAACCCAGTTTATCCTCAGATTTCAATAATTAAACATTCCTTTGTTTCTTATTCCGAGACTGCACTGTGTAATGAATTTGGGAAACAAAAACACATTCAGTGGAAGATCGTGAGGTCCCACCACCATTTAACTAATTTCAATTCACACTGAAGCTTTTCTTATTAAAGTTTCATTCGAGAGATTAAAACCCTAATAGGATGATCGTTCGATTAATAATTGGAATCGGCAGGCCTAGAATATCATTTTCCTACGGTTTCCCTTTTATATTTCAGTGAAGATGCCCTGCCGATGTCGTTTCATAAAGCTATACGGTGTTAGATACACCTATCATCAAAGATACCTTTAACAACGATCGCAATGCATTGCGAGAGGCTGAAGGTCAAAAGTCGCGATCCTTCCACAAAGTACCAAAGCTGAAAAAAATAATAAAGTCAAAAATAGGTTGATGCGAAGCTGTAGGATGATGTAAGACTCACCTGGATATTCTTCTTGACGAAGAATGAGACGAGAAGTCCGCTTCTATTCTACAAAAATCTAATCTATGAAGAAATTCCAGAATGAAAAGAGAGATGAAATCATATGAGCTCCTTTCCCTTCTTTCCCCTCCTTTTTCTCCTTTCCCTTCTTTTCCTTCCTTCTTTCGCGTTGCTTTCCAGTGATCCGCTTATGGATCTATTTTAGACTGAAGATAATTCAGCGTTGGGAATGCCTTTTTTCACGTCTCTTCTCGTTCTCAGTCCATTTTGAATCAGGAAGTTAAAATCGGCAATGCATCTGGTCTCCTCCTGTTTGAATTCTGCAAAAAGACATCTTCCCCCGATGTCGAGTCACCCTCGTTCCTCACGTAAGAAAAAAGGAAGATGCACAAGGTTCTGAGGTGTGGAAAGGAAAAAACGTGGAACTTTTTATCGTTACTATGCAGTGGCTTTTTCGGGGTCGAGTCTCACGATTTCTCAGGAACCTCTCGGTAGATTTCCGTTCGGAAAATAATTTTAATTGGTTTGTGGTGCTGAAGACTTGGATTTGGTCATCACCCAGATGAGCTATTTTTTTTTTGCACGGCATGATAAAACACACGGATTGGGAACGAGGCGGGAAGACACTGTGTGTGCAACATCTATCGAACATTTTCAACCTTGGCTCAGTTTTAATTAAAAAGGGAAAGTTCACCTTGCGATTTTTACTCTTTCGAGAAAGAGGTTCACTCTGGCACGTATTGCACGCACAGAAAAAGCATCACTCTTAAGTTTTCTTACTGTTTTTTACGGTTAAGTCACACTTTCGAAAACTTTGATCCGGAACCTGCTCGTCGAGTAGACTCCGTCGAGTTCATAGGCGGATATTCCCAGTCTTTTCAAACACATCGGAGAACCATGGAGAGACCTTCCCACGTGGAAAGGTCACACAAGTGCTTTATTTAACATTACTCCCTAGTAGAAACAGGCGTTGCAATTCTCTCGACTGGAACACCGAAAGGCCAGTGAGAGAAAAATGCGTCCCATACCTGACCTTGCATTCCTTAATCGGGCCTTCACGAAATTCCGGAAGTGAACGGCCCATTCGGGTCCGTCAGAACGACCATGCCGTAATGGACCATATGACGAAGAACAGACCGACATATAGGTCCAAATTCGCTCTTTATTGGGACTAAGTCGAGCGCAATGCTTCCCTTTGTTGCCGAGGTCAGACGCCAGAGAAGCTCTGCTTAAACAGAATGAAACACGATTACGTACCCACTCGTCCACGTGGATGAGTGGATACACGATGATGAATCGCCCGTGAAATGATTACCTGGCGAGAAAGCGCGAACAAATTCTTCTACTCATACGAGTGAGATAAGCCAGAGGCGGAGGAAGAAGTGGATGTTGCCGTCTTGGGTTCCATCCGTCGTGATCCACCAACAGTCACACAGTAAACCCAGAGGTTCCCCCCTCCCTTAATCCTCGCTCAAGTTATCTAAATGGAACCTTCACTAAACCGGACCGGGCATGGCTAGGTAAAGAGTAAAGGTAAAGAGGGGGGCCTGGATTACATCCTAGCCACTATTGGCTCG
>CAJPEV010003352.1:0-31694 GCA_905338385.1 Darwinula stevensoni | reverse complement strand
ATTTTCTTGACCCATGTTATTGATTCAAGATTCTCAGTTATCAGTAAGACTTCAAAGAATGCAGACCCCAAACAGATTGGATGATTATGAGTGGCCTGAGGAGTGGAGAAGGAAGGTGATAGTCTACTCCATCTGCGCCGGGATGACCAACAACGACATCGTAGACAAGTTGAAGTTGCCATTGAGGACAATCCAGAGAATTAGGAAGCAGTTGGTGGATTCAGACTTTGATGTGGAGGCCGTGGCTGCCAGAAAGACACAAGATCGAGCTGAACAGAGGGTGAGGAGTGGCGATTTCATTTCAAATGTGCAGCAACTCATTGACAACGACCCCTCCATCTCAATCCGTGAGATTTCTCGACGTCTGGGCCATTCTGAGAGCACTGTGAGACTTTGTTTGAATGAAGATCTTCGCTATAAGTCCTACAAGATGCAGAGTGGACAGCTTCTTACTGAAACGACAAAAACGAAACGTCTCGTGAAGAGCAAGAAACTTTTGCACAAAATCAAGCATCCCCAGGAGCCAAACATGTTGTGGTTTTTTTCTGACGAGAAAAACTTTTGCCAGGATCAGGCACACAACAAGCAGAACAACAGATGGTTGGCTGTGAGTCCTAAAGATGTGCCCAGAGTCATGAAAACAAAGTTTCCTGTTCACATCATGGTCTTCGGTGTCGTCAGCAGTGACGGGCATGTTATGCCCCCACACATCTTTGAAGAAGGCCTGAGAGTGAACCAGAATGTGTACCAAGACATTCTGGCGACCGTAGTCAAGCCTTGGATTGAAGAAATTGCCGCAGGAAGACCATACGTGTTCCAGCAAGATTCTGCACCAGCACACATGGCCAGGAAAACTCAGAAGTGGCTTGAGGATAACTTTTTTGACCATGTTACCCCTGATATGTGGCCTCCAGACTCACCTGACTGCAATCCTCTTGACTATTATGTGTGGGGCATGGTTGAAAGGATCACTAATAAGACTGCCTGTAACAATAAAGACACCGAAGACCATGATGTGAACAGGAAACTGTTGTTTTCATGACTCTGGGCACATCTTTAGGACTCACAGCCAACCATCTGTTGTTCTGCTTGCTGTGTGCCTGATCCTGGCAAAAGTTTTTCTCGTCAGAAAAAAACCACATGCTTGGCTCCTGGGTATGCTTGATTTTGTGCAAAAGTTTCTTGCTCTTCATGAGACGTTTCATTTTTGTCGTTTCAGTAAGAAGCTGTCCACTCCGCATCTTGTAGGACTTATAGCGAAGATCTTCATTCAAACAAAGTCTCACAGTGCTCTCAGAATGGCCCAGACGTCGAGAAATCTCACGGATTGAGATGGAGGGGTTGTTGTCAATGAGTTGCTGCACATTTGAAATGAAATCGCCACTCCTCACCCTCTGTTCAGCTCGATCTTGTGTCTTTCTGGCAGCCACGGCCTCCACATCAAAGTCTGAATCCACCAACTGCTTCCTAATTCTCTGGATTGTCCTCAAAGGCAACTTCAACTTGTCTACGATGTCGTTGTTGGTCATCCCGGCGCAGATGGAGTAGACTATCACCTTCCTTCTCCACTCCTCAGGCCACTCATAATCATCCAATCTGTTTGGGGTCTGCATTCTTTGAAGTCGTACTGATAACCGAGAATCTTGAATCAATAACATTGGGCAAGAAAATATTGTATTATCTGGATTTTACCTGTTTAAACTCGGGCCAATTCTACTCGCGCACCCTGTATGTTGAATGCAAACATGCGCAAGTGTGTCGTAATGTGCTTGCAGGAACGCGATGGTCACTTTCAAAACTTCCTATTACACTTTTTTGCATAGGTAAGATGTGTTCCTTCTATATTAAGCCAGTTTTGACTAATTCAACTAAATTTAAGTTGCTAAAAAAACGTTGCACATTATGGGTTGCTTGACTTTTGAAAGACCCTGTATAAATGAAATTCAGACTTTCTCAGAATAGCTTGAGGATGAGATTGATCCAGAGGCTGATGAGCTTCATTTCCCAGCTTGGCATGACATGCCTTGCCTGTCAAAATATTTCTCTTCAAGTCTTCCAAGGAGAAAAGTTTCACCAGGAGACATTGGAGCAACCTAGCCACCAGACCCATTTGCCATTATGACACTTCTCTTTGATTACATCACACCACTCCCTTTGTCAACAAGCTTCCTACTCAAGCTAAGTTAGACTGAAGCTGCAATGTAAGTTCTTCCTAATTCCTCATATTGAAGACCAGTACTGACTTCTCGAAGATCACTTGACGGAAGCAAGTAGCTTGAGGATTTTGTCCATTTTGCTCCCAATTCTCAAGAGGTAGACATAGACATGTAGATTCAGTTCAAGGTACATAAACCCATTAAATCTCTGGTGCATCAACAAATGGATAGTTGCAGTTCTCTCTAACTTGGTATGAACTGGCATTCCTATTTCTAAATCTTCTAATGCTATGGCTTGGCCAATTCAGCTCAGGGTGAATAAACTATATTTCTCTGTCTAAGATAAGAGGACAGTTGTTGCAGGTCTCTGGTTAGATACTGAAAAGCTATATATCTCTGAATCTTTGCTTCGTTTCCAAGGAAAGCTTCTAAGCTGTCTCAGAAGGATTCAAAAAGAGCTTTGAAGGAGCAGAGATCGTACCTTGAGTCTTTTTCATCATCTGCTTGTGAAGTGTACATAGAAGGGCATCAATATATACCCTTACCAATTAAGGATCGCTCACTATTTCTGTTCCTGAGAGAGTTGAATTGGGGTCTGACAACAGTGACTCAGGATCTCTCTAAACTTGGCAATCCTGTCATAGCCAATGCAGGGAACTCAAGATTCTCTGTAAAGGGCATAATAATCTGACGTTGATGCATAAACAGTAACCCAATATCTCAGGATTTTTTTTATTCTATAAGCTTATATTCAGATTCTATTCAGTCACTACATAGAGACTTATAGATTTTATAGTTTATAAAATCCACTATTGATTTGTATTTAAAAATTTTTACTTGGGACGACAAGTCACTTCTTGGATCTCTTTTGGTTGACTCCAACTTCTTGAAAATGAGAGATTCAGGGTAAATCACCATGGGTCGCTCTATACCACTCTGGGTCAAATTTGGTCATTGTTTCAATTTTTGTAAAACTGTATCACCTTCTGATAATTACACCCAAATTGGGCCACTTTGGGTCACTCAATATTGCACTGGGCCACTTGGATCAGACTGAGATTAAGAGAACTAATGAGTTTCAGAATCAGCTCAGATTAGCTTGTCCTTTTCAGACAATCTTGTCTGAAAAGGATCCCCATGCTATTTCCTATGATTCCTTGCTTTTGTTACACCCATATAGTCTATGAACAGTGTAAGTTCCATGATAATAGCTGCAGTAATTAGAGCAGATAGGTATGGGTTAAAAGTTGAGGGAACTTGGTCAAATGTTTTTTACTACTGAGGATATTACATTGATCCATAATTAGCACCCCAATATCTCAAATTTATTTGTCCTATAGACCTATATTCAGATTCTTTACAGTCACTACATAGAGGCTTATAGATTCTGTAGAGTCTATAAATTCCTCTATGCAGTTCTATTGATTTGTATAAAACTTTTTCACTTGGCACTATGCAACAATTCCAAGTTCATTTTTAAACATCACTTTAATTTAATGTCTTTAAATTTAATGAAATTCTGCCTGTTTTCTAAGTGCAAGCACCTTTTAAATATTAAACTGACAGGAAGAAAGAAATATTTAATACAGGGTTATTGACACATACAACTTTTACCCTTAGTATTGCTGCATGGTAGCCTTTCATTTCAGGATGTCTGAGCCATCAGCAATTTTTTTTCTTGCAAAACTCATCATGTAAGGAAATACCTGAACATGAATTTTTGTCCAACAAGACTTCCCTGAGGTGATTGCAAATTTCCTTGCATGATTGGTTTTGCTAGAAAACTAATTTGCTGAGGGCTTGAACCATCCTGAAATGAAAGACTGCTATGGAGCAATTCCCAATTCATTTTGAAAAATCATTGATTCGAGTAATTTTGAGGTGCGTCTCAGTTGCCATTCATTCTGTGAACCAAGGGCACAGTCACATTTTTCCAACTTGTTTAAGTGACATGTTTTAATCCTGGTGTCCTTTTTTTTTTTTTTTAGGTCAGTCAATTCTATGTTCCTGATGTCAATTTCATGAGGTGTATCTCCATGCTCAATAACAGCTCTCAACTCCTAACCAATTTTTGCATGTTTCTTTATTATCTCTTTGAAAATGGAACGAAGGACAATGTCTTTGTAAACAGGGGCAAAAAAAGCAATCAGTTTCCTGGGGACCTTGTGTTATTGTGGAACAGTTGTCACATCAGTGGAAAGAACTTCCTGATTGACTAATGTAAACTCATCTACAAGTGTATTTGCAGCCTTCATGCGAATACTTGCGCAAGTCATATGAGGGGATGGCTCTACAAGATGGCAACAGGGGCTGTTCTACTGCTGCTGCAAACAAGAATTCAGCCCTAACTTGTCAGGTGGGTGATGATTAATTTTATTTTTCCCTTGTCATGGTGATCATGACAGGACTCAATAATATTCCAATTTGCAGATAGAAGTTTTCTTTTTCAGTAAGTTTAGCATCTCTTGCAAAAGGAAAAGTATGCCTCAGGAAGCATATTGGTAGTATCTTAATCTCACTTGAGGATTCATTCATACTTTTTGTGTACTCCTCTGCAGACATCCCCAGAGATGCCCCACATCCCTTTCCTCTACCATGTGTGTGCCATAAATCTAACAGCTTCTTGTCAATAAATTAATCCCATTAATCCCATCATCATCTCGTTCATAAATGAAGCCATAGAAAGAAGAAACATATTCAAACCGGTTGCATCGGATCTGCCTTGTCTCCATTGCCAGCATGCAGAACTCTGAATCTGTGATAATGTTAGTTTCACCACACCCTATTTTTTAAATGTAGGTTCCTTGACTTTTGAAGCCACCCATCCTGTCATTATCATGGATGATGAGGGCTGCCATTAGCCAGACTGTGACCCAGATGGGCTAAACCACCAGTCAAGCCTTTTTGATCCTGTCTCTAATACTACCAGTGCGTCAAATTGGGCAAATTTCAAAGGCATACTATTGCAAGTACTCCACCCCACTCCCTCTCCTCTCTAATTTCCATACTATCATCAGAGCTTATGAACCACTGCGTGTTCTGGGCAGGCTAGGAAAATCCTTGCGAACCTGCGAACGAAGTTCGCGGGAACGGAGACCCCCGGGCGGGCGGCCCGCTTAGTCCGCTTGCGTATCCTTCCCGGAAAATTCCAATTTGTTGCCTCAGGTTAGCAGGAAATTTTTTTTTTCCTACACTGGTTCTGGGTAAGATTAATTTTAATTATTCATGCTTTTCCTATTGGACAATAAGCATTCACAGTATCCTTATTCTAAAGTTTGCTAAAGCAATATAACCAATATAATTGCGAAATATAATCAATCTCGTATCTCGTATTTACTCAATCTCGTATTTTGGTCAAGGGAGTAAATAAGCAATTAAAAGTTGCTATGTCTTTGATGTGAAGTCTCCAGCGGGAGTGCTCATTTTTGAGCCTCGTTGTCAGATGACAATGGAGAGAGCTTTGCATGAATTGACTTGGTCAAAAATTGATGTGAAAATTCTTTTGTAGTCATGACACCCTCTTCTCAATTTAGAACATATAACCCCTTTAAATTTAACATATTTTCATATTTATTCCATTATACCTCATCGGAAAGTAAGACATTAACTCCTTGAACCCATCGCGAAGTCTCTGTAGAAAGAAGTCGCTATTGTAGCCGTTTGCTTTTTCGAACGTATTTTGTATTCCCCGGCGATGGTGGCTTTGGCGGGAAGCTTAAATAAGGTGAGAATTGCGTCGTTGCTGCCACTCTCGCTCGGGGAGAGCGGACGAGTCCCTCGCGAGGCGTGTATGCGCGGGAACCTCATTTTGATCTTCAGAAGCGAGACGATACCTCCGTCGCCGGGGATGGCCCCGCCCAAGGTTCACGTACTTCTCTCGACCTTCCCGCCACTGCTGCTCACTGCTCACTGCTCACCTCCCTTTGGAACCGCGCGCCTTTCGATGCCGACCGAACGTCGCCGCTCTCGGACTATCCTTCCTCGAGTGTCATTCGGGGTTTCATTCGTTTCGTGTCTTCCTTGCTCGCCGCTCCTTCCAACGGGATTCACTACCGCGGAAAGCATTCGCATGATGCTGTGAGTTTTTGCAGTCGGTCCTTATTCGGTGATAGCAGAAGTTGTGCTACGAGTGAACGGGATCGAGTCTCGGTGCGTGTGAGGTTCCGCGTTTTGTACTCGAAGAGGATTTGTAGGCTTGGTCTGGTCCTGGTTGGGGCCTGTGACCGCGGCGTCGAGGTGAACCTAATTGTCTTTTCTGATGGTTTTGGTCTTCTGACCCGGCCTCGGCAGGAATTCGAGAACGTGGTGGACCGATTCGACTCGGACGTGACGCGACAGGGAAGGTGCCAGGTCATTACTCAGGTTGTGGTTTTCTCGAGAAACCCCGAGTAGGACCCCCCCCCCCATGTCTCAAAAATTGGGCATCCCATGTATGGAATGTGTATGGAATGTTTCCCGATCGGTATATCGGGTAGGCTCTGGGCAGAATGTAATGCCCCGGTCACAAGATCTAATCCAATCTTAAATCTTATGATCCTGATTCTTGATAAACTTTAGTATGAGGAGAAAGGTGGAGAATCGAGGACTACTTGAGGAAGTGGTCGATTGATGATAATTTGCCCGCACCGATTGGCATGCGGGTTAGGCTATTCGATACGCTGGAAAGGCGTGGCCGAGGTTGACGTTTTGGTTCAGCCTCGCCTTCGTCGAGATACAATATTAATAGTAAAGAAAAGTTCTTCGATCTGCACAGGGGGACGGGGTGAATACAGCCCGGGGCTGAATAGAGCGGGTGAATACTTGTGCTGCGGAACGGGGGAGAGCCTGTCGAGGTCATTCGCGACGCAGGTATTTTTTTTTATCCTGTTCGAGCCTGGCAAATATTGGAATCGGTGGCTGAGCCTCGTGCAACAGCCCATTTCCGGCACGGTTAAACGCATCCGTTTTAGGCGGGTGAACAGTTGCTGCTTTGTCGGGCATGTTAGTGATCAACTCTATTTAGGAGGTGACTTACCTGGAGAGGAGTGTGAATTGCCAATTCTGAGAATTATTCTGACTTTGTTCTGTGTATGCTTGGCTATCGTGTTGCACGGCTTCCGCGCATGATCGGGCTGGTGGCATCTCTCGCGCCCTTTCTCGTACGCAACGGAGGTGAAAGGGGGTGGTGGCAGAGAGGCCATTGCGCATGTCTCACCCTCTCCCCGAAGGCCTTATGGAAGGGTCGGCGAAGGGGTGAAATTCAAGGCTCGTTTGCGCTTTCATTGCCAGTGGTTCTCGATCTTTTCGATCTTGCGACCCTCCTTAACAACAGCAAACTAATTCAAGGTTCACAACTGACTTAAAAGCTGTGTAATTATTGTTCGCCTAACTGTTAATTGTTGTTATTTAGTTTACGGATACTTGTCACAGCCCACCGGTTGAAAACTAATGTCCTCTGCTAGTTCACGAGGGAACTCCGTATCTTAAGTATCTCGGGCTCTTGTCACGGGTAAGGGACGATGCGGAAACGATATCGACGATGACATCTTGAAGGCCTCTGCTGTTTTGCGGGGACTAACGAACCGAGGTTCTTCGTCCCGTCGTCCCATGGGAACCAGGCCTTGAGATTGCTCAACTTGAGCATACGAGTAAATAGAGCCGTTCCTGCCCTTACATGCGCCACAACTGGATGTTAAGACAGAACTCATACTTGACCAAGCCACCACATCTTCACTTGAGGGGAATTACTTTTAGCGTACTGTGTGACTGGGAATCTGGGATACACAATTCTTCCAAGAGCACCTCTTGTAGCCTTGAGCCCTCTTTACCAGAACCTAGAGGACCGGGTGGTTCACATAGCACATATGATAGAGAATGGGAAATATTCACCTTCACCTTCCCCCCCCCTTTGCTCCTATGGACTTTTGAGCCTCATCAGGTTTGTTGTTCCTTTGAGGAATGAGGACTTACGTGCGAAATCAGCATTTGACTCGTTTCGACGGGTTATCATTCTTACCCTGTGCCCAAAGCTTCACAACCCCCGGGGCTTCAACAGGAGTAGAATGTGCCTACACGTGAATTTGGCGATTGATACATCCTGTTGCAGCCTTCACTCACACCGTAGACCTGAAAGCGATTGTCTCCTTTCCAATTTATCTGACGAGATTATTATTGATTTTGGTTGCTAAAAAACAAACAAAAGGAAGCCGACCAGGGGCCATAGTCTATTAAAATCGTAAACTTTGTTGAAGCAAATTTTACAGTCTCGCTATGCATTTGAATGAGACTAATACCAGCTAAGCACCATGCTATGAGTATAATTGAACTTAAGAACATCATAAAATACGGCCCCTGGCCCTCATCTTATTTCTGTCTTCGCGGTTGATTCCGCCGCGTGTTCCACCTGTGACAGTTGTGGAGTAAGACATGCTTCTTTGGTGAATGTTGTAGTGACGACCTTGGACATGAACGTTTTCAGAACCGAACGTGGCCGAGCTGCAGTTGCGGTTCGGAAAGTCAGTATATGCCTTTTTTTAAATTAAGCTAATATGATGCCTGTCTCTCCTATTTGCCTCCATCATTTTCCTTATTCAGGGATTCAATTGAGAATCGAAGAAATGCAGACCGAGAGAGGGAAGTACCGTCACAGAGACCTGACATTCGACACCGGACCTTGGTGAGTGCGTCTTGTACTTTGGTCTCTGGATTCCTCCAGAAGTCTGAAAAGATTCTTTCCTTACCCTATGTCTTGGCCAACATGGTTTCAGATACTCTTATGATTTCTGGTTTTTGCATGCTGTACTTTGAGTTTGGTAATATTCTTCATTTCTTTATGTGGTAAGGAGCGAGGAACACAGATGGTAGGGGCAGATAACGGGTTTTGTATTGAGTATCACGAACAAAAATACGATCTTCATCGTAGAGTTGTAGAGCAATAAGGGCTACTACATGGCCGCGAGTCTCGCGATCATGTCATCCATAAACGATCTTATTGGAATTCCTCATGTAGTACTTGCTCATCCGGAAATTTCAGCTCGGCTGTTGGGAGGCGACGAATTTGTCACTAAGTGGCTCGAATTTAACGATAAAACGGGTGAGAAAGATGAAGGGGATCCCATGGCATAGTGGACTTGGGAGAAACGACATCATAAACTTTCTTTAAGAGGTTGTGCGCTAAATTGGATTCAGGATTCGGGGTAGGGTGGCTAGCTAACTGGTTGTCTGGAAGAGTGCAGAGAAATTCTGAATGAAAGTGTTGGCAGTGATCGGGCGAGGGAGCGGAATCCCCCATGGCTCAGTCCGACTGGTTCTACTTGTGGTCTTCATGAGTTTTCATATTTACTTGGTCTCCCGAGTAAAATCAACAAATTCTCCGACGACGCGAAAATAAGCTTCACCGGGAGGGAGGAGGACAGCGAGCGCCGATGTGAATTTACAGCTTTTTGACGGAGTGAGAAAGTGACTCATGAAGTTAAATAAGAGTAGATGAAAGATTCTTCAAATCGGTAACATTAACGATAAGGCCTTTGAATGTCTTTGGCTGAAGGAGGCAAACGGAGAGAGACGCTGGGATCACACGAAATGAGAATCTCGACTCTATCTTGCTCGCGGAAGAGCCGGAAGCTAAAGGTAGAAGGATTCTATGAGCAATCTAGCATTCCATTGTCAATAGGAGCTCGAGCGTTATTCTTCCGTTGCATGCAACCGTGGTGGATATCCTATTTTAGAGTCTTGCATTCAATATTGGAGGCATGCACATAAATGTGAACTAACTTTGCTGGAGGGTTGAGGCGAGGAACGGAAATGGAGGTATGAGGACTTACATATGACAGATGTTTGGAAGTGTTGGGACTTAATTCGTTCGAAAGGTGAACGAATGGAGTTAGTGGCCCTCTATCTACCTTTTTTTTCTAATAGGATACCATTGGGTCCAGTTTATTCCCATAATATATATGGTTGTAAGTCTTTGTGATATAGAGACCCTGTTCATATTATTAGATTCAAGCAGGAAAAGTGATAAAATCAACCGAACCAATAAGTGAATTTCCAATTTTAAGTTATGATGTCTTTTCCTTTTGCAATGACAGCCCAGATCGCGAAATTCTCGATAATTCATTTCATGTAATGAAGCTAATTCGGCTTAATTGGCATACCCAATTACATATAATATTTTAATTTCATTTTTTTGTGACAAGTTTAATATCAAAATTATGAAATAATGGTGGAGTATTTCTGGAAATTATGCTTACCACATGTGAATGTATCTTGGATGTGTGTTCCTTAACATTTGATTAATTTTTTGGCATTTTATGTCTGACTTTTTAGCTTATTTTCTACCTGTTTGTTTTTCAGCAACATGACCTGGACTTATTTCGAAGTAGAAAAAGCCACAGGAAACATGCATGTATCCAGCTAAAAATACTTCTTAATGATTCCTGCATCTTAATATGATATCTTAAGATGTTTAGTAAAATAAAAAAATTATTTACATAATGTATTGTTACTCATACTCACAAAAGTCATTCTTTGAGGTTGGCTCTAATATGAGCGGAACCTGTGTGTATTACATATTGTACATCAACTAGCATGTAAAAGATTGAAGCTCCATGAAACTTGTCTTGAAAATTTAGAAACAGTAATGAAGTTTTTATGGCAATATCATTATGCAATATGACTAAAATAATAACATTTATGGCATTAAGCACATGCCAGATAATTGCCATCCTCATAATTGGTGTTATAACCGATCCACAGGTCAGCCAATCAAAAACCAGATTAACTTGATATTTATCAAATTGGAATGCTGGATACGAAGGGAGGTATGCAGATTCTTCTAAGCTAAAGCATATTATGAGAACTCTTAATTCAGAAAAGTTACACTCAGTTGAAAGACCAAATTGTGCACTTCCCAGAGCTGATCCCAAGGAAAATGGAGAATTAATTCTAATTATCTATGCTTATGACATTGGGAGGCAGTCTTCCTATGAGGAAGGATAATATAAAATTATTATTTAAACTTTGCTGAGATAACAAGGCATAAATTAGAATTCATTATGCAATGTTGTTTAATTTTTACTGCAATGTTTTGTATTTTTTAGAATTTAGCAGATGTAGGCTCTCAGATGTAGACCTAAAAAATGGGTAGGACAAATCTGTTTCATGTACAGATGATGCTCCAAGAGTCTGAAATGTAAGGGAGTTAATTTTAATGTAATAATGAATATAAGCCCATTGCTCATTACTTCAATTCAATTACCTCAATTGGAGCCCTGTGAAACCATCACAAAAAGGCAGTCAATTACTTGGAAAAAAAAGCTGCCAGTACTTCTGGAGGAAATCAAAATAGGAATGAGGTAAATTTATTTCTAATAATACAGTACTTCCCTCATGGCGTTCCCTTTGAGTGGGCTGAAAGGCATATCCCAATCCTGGCCTGCTTTTTGACCTGGCTGGTTTGTAACCATGTTGTGCCCTGATTGCCATATTATTTCACATCCAATTAAGGATTGTATACTGGGATTCTCCAGGAATTGATTGGTTACAAACTGGGGGTAGAGCGAGAAAGGCATATCCCAATCCGAGCCTGCTTTTCGACCTGGCTGGTTTGTAACCATGTGCTGCCTAATGGCCATATTATTTCACATCCAATATTGGATTGTATACTGGGATTCTCCAGGAATTTATTGGTTACAAACCGGGGTGGAGCGAGAAAGGCATATCCCAATCCTGGCCTGCTCTATGACCTGGCTGGTTTGTAACCATGTGCAGTCCTGATGGCCATGAGATTTCACATCCAATGAAGGATTCTGTACTGTAATCCTCCAGGAATTGATTGGTTACAAACCGGGGTGGAGCGAGAAAGGCTTATCCCAATCCTGGCCTGCTCTATGACCTGGCTGGTTTGTAACCATATGCAGTCCTGATGGCCATGAGATTTCACATCCAATGAGGGATTGTGTACTGACAGTCTCCAAGAATTGATTGGTTGCAAACCGGGGGTAGAGCGAGAAAGGCATATCCCAATCTGAGCCTGCTTTTTGACCTGGCTGGTTTGTAACCATGTGCAGTCCTGATGGCCATGAGATTTCACATCCAATATAGGATTTTATACTGGGATTCTCCAGGAATTGATTGGTTGCAACCCGGGGGTAGAGCGAGAAAGGCATATCCCAATCTGAGCCTGCTTTTTGACCTGGCTGGTTTGTAACCATGTTGTGCCCTGATTGCCATATTATTTCACATCCAATGAGGGATTTTATACTGGGATTATCCAGGAATTGATTGGTTACAAACCGAGGTGGAGCGAGAAAGGCATATCCCATTCCTGGCCTGCTCTATGACCTGGCTGGTTTGTAACCATATGCAGTCCTGATGGCCATATTATTTCACATCCAATGAGGGATTCTGTACTGAGATCCTCCAGGAATTGATTGGTTACAATCCGGGGGTAGAGCGAGAAAGGCATATCCCAATCTGAGCCTGCTTTTTGACCTGGCTGGTTTGTAACCATGTTGTGCCCTGAATGCCATATTATTTCACATGCAATATTGGATTGTATACTGGGATTCTCCAGGAATTGATTGGTTGCAAACCAGGGGTAGAGCGAGAAAGTCATATCCCAATCCTGGCCTCCTCTATGACCTGGCTGGTTTGAATTGATTGGAACCAATTGGGCCTAATCTTTATTGGAATGCTCTAACATAATTGCTCTAGAAGGTTTTTTTCTCATAAGGCTTTTCTGATTTTCCTGAATGAGTTGCAGGATATGATGCAAAGTTATACTGAAGTTCTGCAGTTGCTGTTGGGATTCCTGATGTTTTTTGGACTCCCTACTTCAACTCTTTAATAGTTTGCCTCCAGGAATGCTTGGCATTTGGCAGTTCTTTTGTCAGGTTTTGAATTCTTCTGTCTCATTGGATAAGTTTCTCTTGTACAGGTCATGCACCTCATTTTAAGAAAGTGTGAAGTGAATGCTGGTTATTCCCTTGTTCCATGCTAAAGATGTATTATCCTGCTTTTTTAAGAGGGATGTATTATTATGCATCTTTAAGTGCTAGTATTTTGTCATGAAGAGGTAATTAGCTGAGTCTCGTAACCTCACAATATGCTTTGCATATCTTGTATGGGCCAAAAATTGTGTAAGCAAATGATTTAGAATTGATTTTAATTCAAAATATTTCTTTGTTATGGCCCTGAATCTCTTCTCCAATTGCTTCACAACTTCATTCCTCATTCTACCAACTCCAGTTGCAGGAATTATTTTTAGGACATGTTGCACTTCTTGATGAAGGGGTATAACAACTGACAGAAGCGTCGTCCTTGCTCACCTTCAAAATGAAATTTAGAACCGCATATTCTGTCATCTACATTAATGGCAGATGTGATTATGTCCCATCTTTAAGGTTTACCTTCTTTGTGAATTCTTTAATGGGTTTTGAAATGTTAGAGCTGCTTCAATGATTTTCCAGTCTTTCTGATCCAAATTTGTGTGGCCCTGCTCTTCACTTAAGTATGTGGCAAAAGTTGTCTTTTGTTCAAGGACATGCTCTAGCACGTAAAAAGCAGAATTCCATCTTGTGGGTTCATCTTGGATCAGCAATTGTTGCTTGTTGCCGTGAATTGTCCAGTCCTTCAGTTAGTTTCTTGTAAAGGTGAACGTTTGAAGTGCCCAATTATCCTCCAAACCTTCTCAGCAATGTCTGATACATGCTTTTGCACAAGAACAGCATCATTCACAACTCAGTGGATGGTATGATCAGTGCTGAGGAAGTCCTCAAGAAGTAGGAGTTCTGCAGCCTTCTTCATGCTTTTTTCCATTGTCTCATTCCTGTTTAAATAGCAAAGAGAAAATTCTGGCATCTGTAGAATATCTGATTATATTGTTGGTTTTCTATATAGGTAGAATGGTAAATTCACAGTGCAATTTCACTCTCTGCTGATATTCCATTCAATGAACTTGGCATCTATCTTGTCCCGAATTTTTTCTCCTTTATGACAACCATGAATTAGTGTAATGTGTAGAAAAGTAGAATGGAAGGCAAAGTTTGAATCCGCAAAGTGGACAGTTAGAGAAAGGAAGGCTTCATCATCACTCCAGATGTTCATGGTGAAACTGACATTAGGTTCCTGAGCAAAGATTTGATTGAACTTATCTGAAACCTCTTCTTTCATTTGGAGGAGCATAGCATCACTCAGATGCATATGACCAGGAGAT
Source organism: Darwinula stevensoni (assembly GCA_905338385.1). Classification (NCBI taxonomy): domain Eukaryota; kingdom Metazoa; phylum Arthropoda; class Ostracoda; order Podocopida; family Darwinulidae; genus Darwinula; species Darwinula stevensoni. The sequence goes on along the minus strand of CAJPEV010003352.1, from coordinate 17,345 downwards.
AGTATTGAGATGTGGCTTTTCTTGTGAAGCTCTGAAAGCCAATATCTTCAATTATGTTAAATGGCTGGTAATCTAGCACTATCATTTCCAGAAGTGCTTAATTCAATGTGAGAGTCTGCTTGTCATTTCAACCCCAAGGTTTATTCTTCACCATCATTTCATCAAGGGTCTGTTGGTGCTCATCTGTCTTCGCCCTCTTGGATAGCAATGTTTGGGGTAGAAACCTCTGTGATATTACTGGCACATGTTTGCCCTTTGACATCATCTACAGCCTCTTCAGCTACATTAGGAATAGGATGTTTTTAATCTTGAATTTGGGTTCCTCTTGGTTCTTCTCATGCAATGAGATTTCATCACTCACTTCCCTGTACAGATTTGGATGATTGCATTGGAGGTGATGAACAAGATTCCTTGGGAGTCCAATTCTTCAATGTTCTTCCTCCTTTAGATCCCCCTACCCCACATTTCTTGCATGTGGCTTTTTGATTTGTCAACAGCTGAGACTGTGAAATACCTCCAAGCTGGCGACTTGGAAGGAATACTGACCAAATTTATTATTTTTCTTAACCTAAGTAGATTTCGCAAAAGAAAGGGAAATGGAATATGGTGAACCTTGATATTTAATTTATTTTATTTAAAATTGAAGTAGGATCAAGCACAAAGTTGAGGAAGTGCATGGAGAGGGCATTTTTTTTTTTACTGAAACTAAGCATAGCATTTTCTCTTGTGCTTAAGCCAGAATCCTCATAATGTATCTGCAGGAAGTAGCTAAAGTGATCACCCCCATGCCATTTAAGGGCTAAAAAGTGAGTAACTAGTTTTAAGAAGGAAAGTGCATGCACATGAACTTGTATCAGAATGATACTGATGAGAGATTGCAGATTGTCCAAGGGAAGGACAATTTGGTTGGTAGCAAAGGGAGTGTCTATTAAACAACTTGGGATCCGGGAAAGGTGAGCAGAGCAGCAGTTGCAGGAAGGAGGTAGAGATGTACGTGGTGGACGTGGTATATGGTGGAGCCAATCTGAAGAGATGAAGGTAGATTATTGCAAGGTACATTTTTGCTCATTTATTTATGACATTTATTAAGAAGTTGTCTCTATTTAGTAATATCTTGTTGACATTGTGACATTTCTAATGATGCATCAATCATCTTGTTCATCCTCTTCCTATACACTTTCTTCTCCATCATCCTTGATGGAAATTTGGTCAGGACATAGATGTTGAAAGCAAAAGATCCAAGCAAGAAAACATATTCCAGGAATTTTTTTTAAAAGAATAAGTTCAATTTTGACTGTAGAATTTGAAAAAGAAAACAATGAAAAAAAGACAGGAAGATGAGGCTTTATTGCATTTAAAAAAAACCCATTGAATTTGAGTGCATAGTTAAGTGGAACAGGAATCGTACATTGAAGTTGCGTAGATTTCTACTTCCCACCACAGTTATATTTTTGTAACTTTAAGATTGTACTCTTGTTACTGCATGATTTTTTTCTTTTTCAATAAAAGAAATCTGTTGGGTTTTTCTTGAGTCCTAGAACACAAGAAAAGTGGGAATAATAATTCCTTGCTAATATTAGTTACTTATACTCTTGAAAATATTATTGTTGCAAATCTGCTACAAACAACATTTTAAGCTTTCTTACCTATGTTTGCATGGAGGCTAGAGAGCTTTGTCAGTCAACATTCATACATACCTCAATGGAAATGAAAATTTAAACATATGAACCTGAACTCTGAATTAGCATGAAGTTGAAAAAAATTGCATCAACAATAGTCTGTCACACATTGAAGCTGCGTTTTTAGGTTGCTTGCCACCAGGAATGTAGGGCACCTAGTGACCATTGAGGTATTAGGTACAAGGACTGGACTGTTACACATCTGCAATGAACTGACTAACCTCTGGAGCTAGCTAATTATGCTTTCTAAAAATTTTTGTTTGGAATGTAGCAAATCTGCTACATCATGCATTAACTCTTTCATGGTCAGTGGTACAGGAATTTTACTACCTTCTCTTAATGTATTGAAGAATGGTGGTACAGTTATTGTACTACCTATTTTGACACCAGAATGAGTGGTAACATACACAAAAGTTCTTAATGATTATGATTAATGATTATGATTATGATTAATGATTATGTTCATTTATGTCAAGTAAATGTATCTTATTGCCGTTTTTTTCTGAAATTAAAACACATGTAGCAATGGATTTTTTTTCTTGAAATGTTTCTGCATGAAAGAGTTAAAGGGGTAAAGAGTTCATCTTTAATTCCTTTTTAATTTGTGATAACAATGAATATAATATTTGGACCTTATGTACTACCGAGTGATAGATGAGCCATGAGTTGCAAAATAACCGAGTTCATATGTTCTTGTTCTCAGCTCTGCAAGGTGCTTACTATTGACTATTCTTGTGTATGAATTTTTTTCAACTTCATGGAGTGCAATTAGTGAATCCCTGTTTCTTGATTTACTTCAAGTAGGACTACATATTGGAACAATGCATGAAGAGCTGCTCCTTTTACCCATCGTTTCCTGGTGCGTGATATGCAATATGAGGGAAAGTAAGATTCAACTGGGACACCTTACTGCATTCAATGCTGAGGGCTAGGTAAGAGGGCTCAGCTACTCCCTTGTATGCCTTAGTTGCATTATGGATGCAATGGTTTTTCACATCATGCACCTGCCTTCTTTGGAAGGCTGTGGGCATGTAAATAAAGGTGATGGTTCAATTATATATTTTTAACCCGTTGCCTGAAGTGTAGTTATGATTTGTGAGGAATCTTTCAAAAAGCTGCATATCAAAGGACCAGGAAACAATTATGGACCACTTCAGAGACTGCATTACTTAATCACTGTAAGTTGAAGAAATTTGTTACCCTAATTTGTTACAATATAAAAAAATAATTCAAGATTGACTAGACATTCCCCCATTGGTCTGTGAGGCCATTTCTTGCTAGTATGAAGGAAAGGGAGGTTGTCCCTCACTAGGTCTTTCCTACTGACTCCGGGAGAGATGCAGTGTTTCTTCCTTCATTGTTGGACATCTGCTGTTCCCTACTCTACCATCGACCATCGACAGTGAGCTCTTGCCCCTTGGTATCTGAAGACTCAGTCAAGTTCAGGCCCACCTTTTATTTTTTTTAAATATATGATGTTAATTAAAATGCCTTAAATAATTGATTTCTTATCTGTTTGTGTTCCTTGTCTTGTGAAATCTATTAGGGCAAGGCTGGGATAGGTGGACTTAAATTGGACTACCCTAAAATCAAAAGCTGGAGGAACTTGATATGTTATGCTTTTGATGAAGAAACATTGTTATATTATAATGGAGTTCTTTGTTTCCTTATCAGTGTGAAAAGGGAAGGATGCCATTACCAGTGCCATGGTGAATTTTGCTCAACTAGGAGTGAGAGCAACATCATGATCAAATTGGGTGATGCATTGAAGCTAACAGGAGAACTCTCCTTCCTGCAAAACAGGAAGTGTATGGTTGTATGTCATTTCTTGTCATTTTTATTCTATTCTTAGTCAAGGTCATTTTGGGTGTTCTTAAGAAAGGCTCTTGGTCAATGCAGAGTGCACTGTGAGTTTTTGATAGAGGAAGCTGAAAAACCCTATTTAACCTCTTCAGACTGTGCAGAATGTACACATGCCAAATATCAAGATATTGAAACCCCTCTGCTAATTGCTTCTACATCATGAATCTTGGTGTAAACTATAGTAAAGTTAAAGAGAGCCCCCCCCCCCCAAAAAAAAAAAGGACTTCATCAGACTCTGTCTGCATCTTAGCTGCATCTTCTGAATTTGAAATTACTGTGAATATCCTCACCCGCACTGTCTCCAACCATAAAAGCTCTTGTCAATTGCTCATTATTGACCTCATAATTAGGACATGTTGGACTGCATTGTCAAATAATGTGGGAAATTATTTATTTAGAAATAAAGCGATAATTGACCCCTTGAAGAGCTGATGGCATGTATTTATGCCATGAGGCATTGCAACAGTAAATTTCTTTTTCAGTGTCCAATTACATAAAATTCTTTGATAAGTTTGGATAGTGGCATTGATCTACCTTAAATGTGTTCAAGTGATTCCAGCACAAGGCTGGTGAAAATGAAGAAGACCAGAAAGAAGACTAAGACATGGACAGTAGCAAATCCAAGGGAGGGGGGGAGGGCCCACCACTCATGATAGTTTCAGGTACATATTCGCATGTGGTGCCTCCTGCTTTGTTACCACTCAAGGAAACCATTTCTTGTGGGGTTGTTTACATACCAGGTACTTGAAAAAGTGAGAACCACATTATGGTGGACCCAGTGGATTACTGTCACCCTAGCTGGTGAGGTGGAGAATGTGGGTATCATGGTACTTCGGTATATTTGAAATACTTTCCTGCTTAATTGCTACTATTCTTGGCACAATGACAGAAACATTTTCAAATGTGATCCTTGATTACCGGCTTCCATAAGCAAATTTACTGTAAAAAATATGCACATTTGTCAATCATGCTCATCTATGAATGAAAATCCGGTGGCATGAACACATGCCACTCTATTCCTCCAATACCAAGAAGGATAAAAAAATTGGCTTCATTGCTTTGCCTATTGGAGGGGGAGCTTAGACAATGAGCCAAAGGATTTCAAAATTGGCATGCAACTTCGCTGTCTGGTTAGAAGTTTTGCATCTTTTTGGGACCATCATGGTAAAAATGTAAATAATTTTTCTGAATAAGCAAAGTAACCCATACAGCCCAAACTTGACTTCATTCTTTTTTTCAGGTTCTGGATGCATGCTGTGAAGATCTCCATTTTCCAGGCCACAAATTTTTTTTTTTAAAGAGTCCACCTACACTGCAAAGTGGTGAATGCTGCATCCTTGGCATGTAGGCTGGCTGGGAAACCATTGGAGCAGCCGCTGCTTGTGTTGCATTGGCATCATCGGATTCTTCAGCAGTAGCACCATCGGGACCACTGACAGCAACGCCAGCACCTGAACCCATGGGTTCACCCATGTATGGGAGCATTGCAGGAATGATTTAATTAAAGTTCAATTCAGTTAAGACCACCAGCAACACCTGAGAAAGGAACAAGATCAGTGTCAGCAGGACTTAGTTGAAGCTATCATATAATAATAAAACATTGTCCATCAGGGTTGGCCATCATACTGATGGTGAGAGTGCCTTGGACAATCAGGTCTAATCCTTGGTTTGGAGTACTTAGTTTGATAATCAACATATCCTAGTCTGCCGTACACCCATTTTTAGGAGATACCCGTGTTTATACTGTAATCTGGTTTGCATGTGACCTGATTATGATAACATTTGATAGTAAAACAAGTCAGAACCACCAGCATATACGAGGGTCACTCAATAAGTTATCTACCTGAATTGAAAGGGATGAGCAACAGGCCTGTGTCGAGACATGTCACAGCAGGCACAGGCCTGTTGCTCATCCCTTTCAATTCAGGTAGATAACTTATTGAGTGGCCCTCGTACTTTCATTCAAGTTCTGCTATTTCACTCTTTATCCCTGAATCCTACATCCTCAAGTGGATGGGCTTTCTTCATCCAATATTTTGGATCTTCTTCTCTGGTTCTTCAACTGCATGAAGATGGTTTGGTGTTTGGAACAATTTTGCCCAGGGACCTCTTCTCATTTAATGAGTATCCACAGATCAGTGCAAGTTTTCCTTTGAGTACTGTCAGCAATATGAGATAGTTCTGCATTCTCAGAAAATGTATTGATAATGAAAAGGTAAGCTAAGATGCTAAAATAAAATTTTGGACCAATTATCCTAAATTGGCTACAGAAACTCTTAGTACAATGAGAACAGCTTTTTAACAGTCTTGTATTGGCCACAGAGTGGTATATGCCTGACATGACTTTTTGTAGTGGCTGTGAGTCAGTTTTGAGTGATCCTAGTTATTGAAGGCTTGCAACTCCCTAAATGGATAGCAAAACTGCCCAACTTTTGTTAGAGGAACTGAAGGACAACTCTTAAAAACGATGAAGTTGACATTAATGTACAAACTATTTCTTTCCAGGTATCTGGTATGGGATGTGATCTTGTTAGTTTCAGGTGGGTTCTGTGATGGTTGTCTTGGAAATGGCATCTTGGCACAAATTAGTAGACAGTGATTTACTCAATTTGAGCACTGGGACTTTCCACTATTTCATCAAAACCTTTGTCTTTAATAGGGAAATGCCAGAATTCTCTGGGGGGGGGGGGGTTGATGCAAGGATTTCAAAATTGTCCACCTAATTTTCAACAACAAGAATGAGAAGCAAAAATGATCTACTGGCTGAAAGTAAATTGAAATTAACAGCCAGTAGTCCCTCGCAATTTGGTTCTATCTGCCAAGGCTGGATGTTTTGGCCACCTTTGCACTGTGAACATGATGTGCTGCATGCTTTAGGCTGTAATTTATGATCTAATAATTTCTTTTACAAAATATTTAAGCATGGAAACTAATATGTTCCTACATTTCATGGCTCAGACAGTGAAGGTCATGTGAAGTCTGAATTAGGTTTAACACTTTCAGTCCTGAAGTATGTTCTAGGCCTGGAAAAAATGTCATATACTTTTTATGCTTCAACACAGCTGATGTAACAAAAGTGCTTTAAAAATGGTTTTCTGAAGTAAAATTAAGTATTTAATTATTTAAAGAAAGAAAATAAAGGAAAAGCATGCAGTTAAATTATTTCAGCTTGTACTCCTATCCCTATTTTATGTTGTATGTTTCCCAGTATTTCAGTACTACTCTCCATTATCTAGCTTGTGAAAGCATTTTAAAAAGTTGGCTGGGAATGAAATGTCTCCACTGAAACAAATGCAAATGATGACACCATTTCTAAAGTGCTAGAGGAAATACAACAGCTTTATGTTGCTGTGGACTGCTGTCAACTTGAGAAGTGGGAAACTACTATAAGCAGGGCCTCAGAATTCCGCCATGGCCTCGAGGGCATGCATTCCTATATATTACTTTAACATATGCAAGGAAAATGCAGGACTCATGAGTCCTGCCAGGACTGAAAGGGTTCAAATAAAACAGGTCAGGACAGACTGACCTTCATTTGTTTGTGTGTGCAATAGGACCTTCATGTTTGTCCACCACTGCTTGGTAAATGCTCTTGCCAGAGCTTCAGAGGCATGAATCATCTGTGGTAGTCTGTGGCATGCACCAGCCTTGTTTTAAGGCACATTTTCAGTGCTTTTAATTTTTTCCCTGTAGTTTAAATAGGCATAATTTTTTTATTCCCTGCAGGTGGTGTAGAATGGTTTGCAGAATTCAATCAAAATTGAGCATGGCCTTCAGGTGATTTATGGAACTTTTAAATTTCATGGTCAATGTCAGTTGCACAGACCCAAGATGTCAGACCATGATTTCTTTGAAAATGTAAATTCTAGGTAGTGGAGCTAGGCCTAGGGTTGGGGTGTCTTCCTGACCTCAACCCCCCCCCCCCCCTTGCCGATTTCCTACCTACGCCACAGGCCACATATCACTTAAATTTTCATGGATGTAATTTGTCCCACTTACACTTTGTAACACTTTTTTTATTGTAATAGGTTCGTATGAGGTTTTATTTATATTATTTCTAATGAAAAATAATGTAATGTAATGCAGTTGAGTAATTTCTTGCCATCTGATAAAGTAAAAATAACGCCTACAAACACGCTAAAGAATAGCACTGTTCCATTGAGCAAAATTATTATAATAACGCGACAACTTTGACTCAACGCTCTCGACGGCGCTGCCCCGGATAAACTGACCTTATGTAAACAATAACTGCGCGATTTCAATAAAGGACGTGTGTAACGATGTTAAATAAACAGCGTCGCATCCTACAGATGATATAGGACCTGAGAGATCGCGTGTAAGTTTTTTCATCCTGGGAATGAGATAGGACCAAATTGCAGTTTTATAAATTTCATCCTGGGGATGAGGTTGAACCGCAAAGGGTTAAGCCAGTGATGCCCAACCTGCGGGCCGCTGGCTGCATGTGGCCTGGGGAGGCCTTTTTTGCGGCCCTTTGGTTGCCTCTTGTGTCCGAAGATCCGTATTTACATGCTGTCTATTTTGGCTCATGTTCGAGGGTCTGCGGCCCTTGAACCCCACGAAAATGAGGCGAAATCTCAATTTGGCCCTCTAGGGAGAAAAAGTTGTGCACCACTGGTCCAAGTCCTCCTCACCATTTGCATGATGACCCTGATCTAATGAATTGTTCAAGTATGATAGCTTCAGCTGAGCTTTCTGTCACCTATCCTGTCGTCCCTTTCTCAGGTGTTGCTGGTGGTCCTAACGTTAACCCTTTTGACTTCTTGAACACACGACGCTCACAGGTTTCTCACTGTGAGTGCTCATGAGGGGGAAAGTTTCGTGGGAGGAAGTAAAACCAGAGCTATGTGCATTTAAGTAGAGAACTTTAGCAGACACAAAATATGATTGCTTTAATTGCAAAATTCTGTCCTATGACGAACATATAATTGTCCGATACCTGCTGTGTTCGAGGTATTAGGTACCCTCGTTGCATTTTTGAGTTCAGCCCTTGTGGCTACCAGCCATGCCTGTGCTTTCTTTTCATATGGATTTCAGGGACTTCGGAGTCAAATCTGTAATGGAGTTAAGAGAGAGTGACAGAGGTTGTAAATAAGGCCAACGGCACTGAAAGCATGAATTCACTTTATAAGGTCCTCTCCCAAGAACATATCAGTTGCTGATTGACATCCTCAATAGTCAACAATGTCATTCATCTGAAATTTGGGTATGGGATATCCAAGCATTTATTTGAATCCCTAGGTGGCTAGGCCACTGGATTTCCGTCCCGGTCAGTAATTCCAGCTGGAACCAACATGGTTTCCCGTCAAGGTGCCAGCATGGAGAGACATGCCAAAGAAGTCTTGGTTTCTTGATGGTTTCTAGTTTGACATCCTGGATATACCCCCATTAAAGCAGCATGATTTCTCGGTCGTTTATAGCCGAATAGTCAACATCTAACCTCCATAAAATCAACGTGGTCCTTAAGTAAAGAAGTAGCTTGTAGTATGACTACTTCATAAGGTAATGATTTCTGAATCCACGAGGGACGATAGTTTATATCTACTCCGTCATTTTCAGTAGCTATCTTACACAGGATGGGAAAGTGGAACTAAGAGATAACCTTACTTCCCCTTTTAGCACTCAGTCTCTGAGTCGATGAGACCAAATCGAGCTATTTTTGTGGGTGCTACAAGAAACAAGTCATTCCGGTATTAGTTGTACACAAAGGGGAGGTATTTTTTGGAAAGCCCATCAGCTCAAGCATCCAAAAAACACCTATTTTTCTTGAGTGAAGTGAACCCTTCGTCACAAACTCCATCGGAAGTGGGGTATCCCCGAGGGTTGGCCGCACCGCTAAGCTAAGCCAAGCATAGCATAGCATAGCACTGGGTTTTTCGCCCTATTATGAAGCAAGTGCTAACAATAACTTTCTAAGCCTTTTTTTTCTTTAATCACCTGTCGTTTCGACCTATTTTGCTTCTGCCTCAACAGGTGCTTAGTTACGTCGCAATTTCTTCGTTGGTGTTATAAGCTGTTGCTTCTTGATCGACCATTCCTACTGAGGGATTATAGTAATTTGTGCAATTCTGATTTTTTCTTACTATATGCATTGGCGGTTAATCTGATTCGCTCTTTTCCAGAAGTGACTCGTGAATGCAGGACCTTCCGTGAAGTCGTCGACTACGAACTCCCAATTCCTTTCGTCGAGCCCGATTTCATCTTCCTGCCCTAACGCGCCCTTCGATACTTTCGTGGATGCGCACGCTACGAAGGTTTTTCCAGGAGAGGAAGGTTTCGCTGGGTTCCCACAAGTCTTTCTCGAGATTTTCTTTTCCCTGTGTGAATACTGTATTTTTGTCGCGAACTTCGTACCGACGCGTCGGTACTTGCTCCGTCGAGCGTCTCGACGCGCTAAGAAAAGCGAACGGCGCAGGTGAAGCCTTCGTGTGGGGGAGAACGGCGACGATTGCGCGAGAGGAAACGCCCCGTCTCGACGACGAGAGAGAAAGCGAGCCGAGTTCGGGTGGCTCCTCTCGCGTGCATCCTTGTGACGTCACCGCACGCGCGTGTATTCGTCACCCCCGAAACGCCGGGGAGCGGGTTGCAAGACGAGGCAGTAAGTATCGGAGTTTCTTGCAGATGCGTGGATCCGAACGACCGACGACAACGATCCGAAAAACGACGATTTCGCTACGAGTGGCAGCGCCGACTCTTCGATGCGAGGCCGAGTTCGTCACGTCGGCAAGTCGACGGAGACGGACGGTGCCGAGAGGGGAGGGGGAGGGGGAGAGGCTTTTTTCCAAGCTGTTCCGTAGGCGCTGCCGAGGCTTCCAGCATTCCGTGGCGGCGTTTTCGTGCCGGCCTGTCGGTCGCTCGCGGTTCGATGTGTTTCGTCGACACCTGCATGCCCGAGAGTGACGTCGTTCGACGACGTGGTTGCGTCAGACGTGGTCTTTTTTTTGCTGGCAGCTACGAGCGGCTGGAGAAATGGACGAATGGAGGTGCTACGAACACGTTTTCCTTTTTACACACGAGTGTCGTGTGTAAAAAGGAAAAAAACGCTTAGGCTCCAGTCGCTGACTGCGAGGGTGAGTCTTCTCGAAGCATCCGCATTCCGAATGCCCAGATCTGACCCGGATGCAGTCACAAATTGCGGAACTCGAGAGCAGTGTTTCTCGACCGTATTTGATGTGTAGGAAGAAGATGCAGAGGCCCCACTCTTCGCGGCACACTTTCACGCGCGTTGGCCGGAGCATGTTTTTTGAAAATTGTAATTCCATGATCCTGCGACCATATATATATATATATATTTTTTTTAGCGTGTTCCGATACCGGTGAGGGAAGTCTCGTGGCACACCGGTCGAGAAACGCTGTTTGAAAGATGAGATCGAACTCCCGGGTGCACGGATGGCGCATCCAGCTACACGACCGGTCGGTGGGTGGAAATCTGGGTAGTGGTATAGTACGTGCCCACGAGGATTATTCGTTGTCGTGACCATCTCTCGAGGGGTTAAACGCAAGCCCTTAGGGAGGGAAAGCTCAATATTGATACAGCTGAAACATGCGAAGAAAGGGGAAGGGGAGGAAAGTGTTGCGAGAGGCCGATCGGCCGAAGGCGTCGTCTGGCCCTAAGCCTGTGGCAACGCCGAGCCCACCGATCCCTTGCGTACTTCCCTGCGATCGGAAACGATACGCGTCTACGCAGTCGAGACCGTTCGCTTCGACCAGAGGTGTCAAACTCGAATCGGTCGGCGGGCCGCATTACTTACCCTGCAGATGTCTGCGGGCCCACACCCATAACTTTACGTTGAAATTTGTGCCGAAAGTCAATCCAAGCGGAAATTTGAGGAACCGACGGCGGGCCGGATGTTTGACACTCCTGGCTTAGACCCGCCATTCCTGGCCCTCCCATCGGTGGCGCCGTGTCGAAAGCCGCGATCGGTAATTCCTTCGAGTCGTTCAATCGGTCGGGCACAGCCGCGTCGTTTGCACCGAGTAGGCTTCCGAGGTCTCGTTGGTGCCCAAACGTGGGTCTAAACAGACAATTTTAATCGTGTGGACACGTACTACCTCGATGGCAGGTACTTAACGTAGGGAGAGGTAGTCTCAGGGTGGTGCCAGGTGCTTTCCTGGTCAGCCTCGTCGCAGTCTTCCCCTCCCCCTCCCCCTTCTTTCCCCTCGTAAGTCATGTCCACTGAATGAGTACAGTCGATTTAGTCATGACCATCTCTCAGGCGTACGTAGGATGAGAGAGGTGAGGGGGGGGGGGGGGGCTACTCGGGGACTCAACACCCTGAGGCCCCCTCTCTGCCATCGGTATAGTACGTGTCCACCCCGAAGTTCAAACCAGGTCACAAAAAGTTCCCTCGTTTAAACAGCTTTCTCCGTACTACTTCACACCGCAGTTATTTGTCGAATGCGACGTCGTCCTCACACACTTGGCCGAGTATCGGTGGAGAGGACTCGACGGCGAGACTCCGTTCTGGGACGTTCTCGCCGAGATCAGACGGCAGTACCCAATGTCGTGAACCATCCTCGACTTCAAAAACCTCGTTCGGTGCTTTCGATGTTTCCGAGCTCCTTTTTCTGACGCAGTAAATGTGGGTCTAAGCGGACGGTCTTCACCTAATGGACACCTACTATACAGATGGCAGGGGCCCTCCCACTTTTTTTCCCTTCAGGTACTACAATACCATTCCCTGGAAGGCCTACTAGACTGAGGATCGTGGAACATTTCCCCTCGGCGTTTCAATGGGCCTTGTTTATGTAAGTGTTATACATCTAACAGGTCTGTGACCACTCCCATCTCGATCACGAACAGCATAGATAACACCTGGGGACAAATCGTGTGACGTCGAATTCGTAGGAACAAGTTTTATCTCATCCACCGTTGTGTATACAGCAATGGAATTTATGGCTTGAGCATTACTGGCCCCTTTTTAAGTGATGGCTTGGTCCATTTTCCTTTCGATCGATCGCGTTGGGGTGTTGGACCGAGATCGGTATCGTCCACATCTTGGTTTTAGAAGCCAAGGTATACTTTCCACAACACGGGTTGTGATCGGCTTTTCCGTCGGCAAACGGAAATAAAGTTCACGTCAGCAATGGCATGGGGGAAGAATCCTGTGCCTACGTCACAGGAGGACGTTTCTGATTGGTGGAACAGTAAGAACGAAGGGACGTCTCCGATCGGTGGAACTCGGGAGTTCTTCGCCTGCACTTCATTCCAGTGAAGAGTGACATTTTAGCTTCCAATCTGGGTGAGAGTGGTTGTTGTCACTGCCCCTCCGCGTTTTCCGTTCGTTTGGTCCTCTGACGTTTCCACGGATGTTGAAGGTTGGATGCGTTTTCAACTTTTCACTGAAATCCAGTAAGCAGTGAAGTAGCAGCGACTTTGGTTTTAGACGGTACGTTGGTTGATGTAATTTAACTTCTCCGTAGTGAAGATTGCTGACGTGCAAGACAATTCAATATCCTAGACCTAAAATACAGTTCGGGCCCCCTTAAACGAGGTCGAAAATAATCTGCAAGCGAGTCTTCCCACTATAAACTTTCTCCATGTTCGTACTATGCATCGTAGCTTTGCCGACTTCATCGAGCCGGCAGTGATGCGGTGGCCGAGATGTACTTTCCCTTAGTTACAATAGATGACACCCCATTCCTTCTTGAGGGCTCAGGGCATCCAGATAAATATCGGCTAATCGCTGGACATGCTGCCCATTGAGGAAAAATAGAATGTAACTGTTACTTCAATATGAGTTTGACCCCCAGGGAGACAGCATTGTGTCAAGTTCAAGTATCGATTCACTTCATTTTGTAAACTTTTTTTCCCCTGCTTTTGCCGACAAAAATGAAGAAAGTAGCTGTTACCGGAAGTTAAAAGGAAAAACGGGAAGCAAACTCTCACTGACTCACTTGGTTTTAGATATGATCATTTGATTTCTGGAGGAATCACTCGCTTGGCAGCGACACTATAAACAGAGCCTTGCCGTAATAATTTGACCACTCCCATGAATGAGCATGTACAACCCTAACCTTGCGTTTTCTACACATGGCTAAGTATAAGTGGGCAGATAATTGTATATTATCCCCATGCCAAAAACAGGCGCGGACCCCGCGGTATTTCTCCGCTTACCTTAATAAACCCCAATGTCCCTTTTTTTTTAAGATGGCGGCACTACATGCTACACCTCTCGTAACCAGTCTAGAAGAGGAATGAAGCCAAATTCGCGCACACACTCGGCGCTTACGTGTTGGCGACGTCAGATGTCCGCGCGCGCGGGACCGTTCTCGACAGGTCGACGGGAAGCATGCCCCACGCATGAATGGAGGATGGAAATATCACTCCATCGAGTGCGTTTACGTCATGCTGGAGCCAAACATTGGGCCAGTTATGTCCCGATGGTGCCGTCAATGTTCAACTGTATTAGGTTTGGCAAGTCCATGGTTTGCTGCGTTGCAGGCTATGTCGTAAGCCTTTGACACCTCTGCTTACACTTTTTTCGGATTGAATTCGTACCCCTGCTCTCAGGAGAACCATCGATTGCTGGAAGTGACATTTTCTAAAAGAGGGGTTTCGTGGAACCTCCAAAGAGTTTGCGGTCGAGCCAGAAGAGGCTTGTGCTACCGAAAGAAGCGACTCGAGATTCTACTCGACCACTCCTAGTCATTGAAGATTTCCAAAAATATTTTAAAAAATTTCGTGACGGCAGGCAGCGACACCACTAGTTTTTTCCCATTTGACGAAAATTACGAACTTCTGTTTATAATAAATCCCAGTTGTTTTCGTGGGTGCAGAAGGCGCCCTCGCTCTGCAAGGATTCTCGCCCATGGCTACGCCGCTGTTTCTGCGCGACATGGGATCATTTTTATCTGTTACGACGGAATTTCTGTTATCGTCCCTCGCATGTCTCATTTCTCGGGAGACCATTTTACGAGCCGAGCCATGGCGAGTCCCGGTTCCCTGGCAGACCTGGCAAGCCTCTTCGAATGTCCGGTCTGCTTCCACTACATTCTCCCCCCGATCCAACAATGCGAGAACGGACACCTCGCGTGTCCAACGTGCACTCCCATCCTCACTTCCTGCCTCATCTGCAGGGGTCAAATCGGTGAGTCCATCCATTCTTTTCGTGCAAAATCCCTTTAATATTACGAGGCGTATCCGATTCAGGAAACATCCGGAACCTGGCCATGGACAAAGTGGCCAGCACCGTGCTGTTCCCCTGCAAGTACACCCCCTCCGGCTGCACCGTCACCCTCCCCCACACCGAGAAGACCGACCACGAGGGCAGCTGCGAGTTCCGACCTTACTCCTGCCCCTGCCCCGGCTCGTCCTGCAGGTGGCAGGGCTCCCTCGAGCACGTCTTGTCTCATCTGCATCGCGTTCACAAGTCCATCACCACCCTTCAAGGTTTTTCATTCGATTCCTGTTTAAATAACAAATGGATGGGGAAGGATATTTCCTCCATATTATTTTGGATTCGCGGATTTGAACCTGCTCGTGTTGAAAAGAATGTACTAAAAGTATTTTAAGTACCACTTTACTGTTATCTTTTAAAAGCTACTGATAACTGCCACGGTATCAGTACGACCGGCCTCCTGTACATATTTGCCGATCTATTCGCAATGTGGTCTGCTAACAGCATGAGTATCTACTCGAACTCACTTGGTCTCATTTGCAACCAAATTGTATGTATCATTGGTTAAATTGGATTTAGAAGAATCGGATGGACGGCAACCAAATTCCTGTCATGGTAATGCTAAGAAATGAAATTGAATTTCTTATCCATGATTTTACAGGAGAAGACATAATATTTTTGGCAACCGACTTCAACCTCCCCGGATCGGTGGACTGGGTCATGATGCAATCCTGCTTCCGACACCATTTCATGCTGATCCTCGAGAAACAAGAGAATGGTGGATTCCAGCAGTTCTTTGCCATCGTTCAGCTAATAGGTTCCAGAAAACAGGCCGAAAGGTTTGCCTACAGGTAAGCCGACATGATTGATGCTAATATAATAATTGTGCTAATATTATCGAAAGTTGTGGCATAGCAGTTCCTAAGAGGAACTGGTAAACCACATATTTTAGTTACAGGTAATACATTAACAAGGTAAACTAGTTCATCGTCAGCGACCATTTGTTGAATTTCCGAAAGTCACAAGTCATTCCTTTTGCGAACCATCGCCACAATGGCTTGTTCTTGGTCTGCTGTCAGCCTGCTTGGCCTTCCTCCAGCACGAGCCTTACGGGTTGTCCTACCCGAATGAAGTTGCGCAGGATCACATTGGTATACAATTTAAATATATAATAAGACTCTTGTCGAGAAATGCGAAATTTCGGACCAATACCTGCTCGTCTTTCGAAAGTTAGAGATTATGGTGGAGACTGTGGACTTGGAGAGATGAGGTTGGACTCGTTGCCCTGCTTCAGTAAGTGTTAATCCACGATTGACTACTAAGTCAATCAGAGTAGCCCGAATCTGGTCTGGGATGTGAGCTCTTTTCTTTTTTCTTTTCGTCTGTGATTTTTGTTTCGCCTTCCCCGACATGACAATTTCTGTGCGAACTGCTGAGAACAATTCTGTGCATTCCGAATCAAAATTGTGAAATATATTGATGGACTTGCCAAGAGAATACGGTGTGATAAACTTTAGGGATCTCATGTAAGCCCTAAAAGACCGAATATGTCGAATCTAAAAGATCGAATATAAATTAAAATTTCATAGCATAGGAGCTTTTTTCAGGAAACAAACGCAGGTTTGTGAATGCTTCCTGAGCCCAAAGGTTGATTTTTATTTTTTTCGAACTTAACCCTTTAATGCATGACGTAGCAGGATATGCTACATATCAAATAAGCAGTTTTAGAATGCGCAGGTATTGAGCTCCTGAGGTAAATCTGTTCGTAGCAGATGTGCAACCGTCCGGTTCTTATACCTAGCAACTATGCGGTCACTAGGTGCCATACACTCCTGCTGATAATCAATTTTAACCAATCTGGTTTCGTCGTATGGCAAATTGACGCTTTTGATTTAATTTTCTTAAACTTTCCGTCAATCCAGGGTACAGGCTCATCGTATTTTTACATTTTCTTTTGTGTTGAGGTATATACGAATGTTGACGGACCGACTGAGCTCTCTAGCATCCATGCAGCATGGGTTAGAAAGCTGAAAATGCTGTTTGTAGCAAATGAGCAACAAGAACATTTTCAGGCCTACAGCTTACAAATTAGGTTTTAATAAATGTTTTCCACTTAACCCGTGTTCTAGGATGTGAGTGAAACCTGCCAGATTTTTTTCGTCTTTCAGACCTGAATTAAGGCCACTATTGAATAATATTTGCATTTTTGTGCTCTTTCTCTCTTCTACCTTAAATTTGGATGTTCTATATATCGTTCTTATATTTTGTATTAATTTACTATATATTATATATTATTAATGTAATTACATAACTAAAGATTGCAAAACTGACTGGTGAGAGAAGGCCTCCGACGGAATTGAGCCATGCATGAATTATTGAGTCCAATGTAGTGTAATATGGGACGGAAAGTTGCGAGAATCCCAAGAAATTACCGTAGAAATAATGGAAATGCAATGTCCATTGGAATAGACACTGGGTCTGAATGGGTTGATACTTAGGGTATTTTATATTGCGCTTCTATTTTACTGTTGAAACTGCATGTTGGATGCCCGGGATCGAGAAAACTATGGGAGCTTTTCGCAACTACAGGCTCGGCTAGGGCAACGCACTCTCATAGACGTATCATTTCTTGATGGATGGCTATTTTCAAAACTTAACGTACCCA
>CAJPEV010003351.1:0-28646 GCA_905338385.1 Darwinula stevensoni | reverse complement strand
AAAGGTGTTGCCGCTGCCGCTGCATAACGGAAGTCGATGGGCTGACTGGTGTTCTTAGGCGAAGGCAGATATGCAAAACTTGCCTTAGCTTGATTGTCGATAGTGGCCACCTGAGGTGTGTACTGCAGAAAGTGATTGTAAACCATAACTGCACCCATTGCGCTAGCGAAAGAAAAGAGCGCGGTGATAAGCAATTGTTTTGTTTTCATATAACTCAATTTTTGTTTTAAACGATTTGTACTGCAAATTTATTGCAAGAGTTTTGGATACTATCAATAGAAAAACCTTACTTTAACTGCATTTAACAGCGAAAAATTAATGAACGTTAAATTCCATAAATACCAAGGTGCGGGCAACGATTTTATTGTGCTCAACAACCGCTATAATACCTATTCAGCGCTTACTACAGCACAAATTCAAATGTTGTGCGATCGGCATTTCGGTATTGGTGCCGATGGCTTGATGCTGCTGGAATCCTTGCAGGGTTTCGATTTCAAGATGGTGTATTTCAACAGTGATGGCCGACAAAGCACGATGTGTGGGAATGGCGGACGATGTATTATTCGATTCGCGAACGATCAAAAAATTGTGGGGGAGCACACTCAGTTTTTAGCTGTGGATGGTCCACATGATGGGGTAGTAAATAATAATGGCACTATCAGTTTGAAGATGATTGATGTATTGGGTGTAGAGCAAGTAGGAGCGGATTATGTATTGCAAACCGGTTCTCCGCATTATGTTGTATTTGTCGACAATGCCGATACAGTTTCGATTGTCGAGGAAGCCCGGAAGATTAGATATAATGAGCGTTTCAAGGCCGATGGAATAAATGTAAACTTCGTTCAAATAATAAGTGGAAGTGAAATTTATGTACGCACTTATGAGCGTGGCGTGGAAGATGAAACCTTAAGTTGTGGTACCGGAGTGGTGGCGTCTGTATTGGCTTTCGTAGCCAAGCAGCAAACTGCATTAAATGAAGTTGCCGTAAAAACAAAGGGCGGAAATTTATCCGTAAAGTTTAATACTGTGCACACAAAGTATACGGATGTTTGGCTGACAGGCCCTGCGGTAAAGGTGTTTGAGGGGAGTGCGGAAATCTAAGTCGTTACTTTATCTCACACTCAAACACCTTCTCTTCCTCTAAAAAGCCTTCTAACTTGTCGCCAATTTGCACAGCACCAACACCTGCAGGTGTTCCAGTGTAAATTAAATCGCCTTGTTGTAAAGTGAAGAATTGCGAGATGTAAACGATAATAGTATCGAATGAATAAAGCATTTGTGTGGAGTTGCCACGCTGTACTTCAGCATCATTTTTTTTCATAGAAAACGTAATTCCATTTTCTTTATTGAAGGCTTCAATACTTTTTAATGGACTGATCACTGCTGAATTATCGAAGGCTTTTGCAATTTCCCAAGGTAAGCCTTTCGATTTTTGATAGGCTTGTAAATCGCGGGCAGTGAAGTCGATACCCAATCCAATTTGATCGTAATAAGTAGAGGCAAATTTTTCTTTGATGTATTTCCCTTGCTTGCAAACACGCAATACCAACTCGGTTTCGTAATGCAAATCTTTCGTCCATTCCGGATAGAAAAACGGCTGATTGTCTTTGAGCAAAGCGGTTGCAGGTTTCATGAACACCACCGGACTTTCCGGAGTTTCGTTGTTCAACTCTTTCGTGTGCTCGCTGTAATTTCGTCCGATGCAGAATATTTTCATGCTAGTTTATTTATTGAATTTCGTCATGGCATTCCCAAGCCCTTCAAATAGGAAGCTTTCAGTAGCTTGTGTAGCCAGAATAATTTTATCGATGAGGTCTTTGTTTTCTTCAGGCGACCATTTTCCTAAAACATAATTCACTTGCTGACCTTTATGATAATTACTGCCAATACCAAATCGTAAACGCGGATAGAGGTTGTTGCCCAAAGTAGCATCAATATCTTTTAATCCGTTATGTCCGCCATCGCTGCCTTTTGGGCGTAAACGAATAGTGCCGAACGGAATCGCCAAATCATCCAAAATGGCCAACATGTTTTCTGGTTTCACATTGGCTTCCTGCATCCAGTAACGCACTGCCTTGCCGCTCAAGTTCATGTAGGTAGTGGGTTTGATGAGGGTAATGTTTTTCCCTTTAAAGCGAAATTGCGCTACATAGGCTAACTTATCGAGTCGGAATTCGGCTTTGTGTTGAGCGGCTAATGCTTCCACAATTTTAAAACCGATATTGTGTCGAGTGTCCACGTACTCTTCCCCAATGTTTCCCAATCCGGCAATTAAAAAATTCGACATGCTTTTTGTTGTTGTCCAAAAGTAAAAAAGCTACCCGATTTGGATAGCTTTTTACAAAAAGTAAATAACCGGGTAAATTATTTTTTGCCCGTTGTTGCTGCTGCTGCCGCTGCTGCTTCTTTAGAAGCACGAGAAGATGTTAATCTTGCTACAGGGATAGATGCAGAGTGTAATAATGTAATTCCTTCGATTTGAATGTCTTTGATTCGTTTGTTCTGACCAACTAGTAAGTCGCCCACTTCAACAACAATCACTTCAGGTAAGTGTTTAGGCAACGCGAAAATTTTCAATTTACGCATAGTTTGCTCTAATTTCGCACCCATAGCTACTTCAGCAGGTACGCCATTCAATTTCAAAGGCACTTCTACTTTCACTTTAACTTCGTCCACCAACTCTTGGAAATCCACGTGTTTAATCGTGTCTTTTACCGGGTCGAATTGCAATTCTTTAGTGATTGCTTTGATTTTTTTACCGTTCAATTCAATTTCTGCAATTTTAAATGCAGGTGTGAACACGATTGGTTGAAGGCTAGTGTAAGGAGCTGAGAAGTTAATCGTTTCCTTACCGCCATAAAGATTACAAGGTACTAAGCCTTGTTTTCTCAACGCTTTAGCCGCTTTTTTTCCTAATTCGGTACGCGGTTGCGCTGCGATTGATACTGTTTCCATCTTTTACTTCGGATTTAAGGTTAAAAAAAATTTGGACGGCAAAGATAGGCTTTTAATCGAGACTTCAAAGCTGCTTTCAAGGCAAATCCCATCGTTAACCGGTGCTTCCACTTACCGAACAAAATTATGTACGTTTGTGGCAATGGAAGAAACAATAATTTTCGGTCGAAAACCGATTTTAGATGCATTGCAGAGCGATAGACGCTTTGACAAGATTATGGTGCTGAAAAGCTCGCAAAGTCCTGAGCTAGAAGAAATAAGCAAACTGGCGCGCCAGAAAAAAGTGGTGCTTCAGGCTGTTCCTAAAGAGAAAATTGAAGATGTATTATACAAAAATCGAATTCGCGAGGCGAACCACCAGGGGATTATCGGTTTTATGCCTTTGATTGATTATTGCACGATTGACGATATTATTCAATACGCCCACGAGCGAAAGGAAGATCCTTTAATTATAGTGCTGGATGGTATTACCGATGTCCATAATTTGGGCGCTATTGCTCGTTCGGCTGAAAGTATGGGGGCGCATGGTATTGTGATGCAGCAAACTGGTTCTGCTCAAATTAATGCAGTAGCGTTGAAAGTGTCTGCCGGGGCTTTGATGAATATTCCGGTTTGTCGGGAGCAGAGTATTTTAACTGTCATTAAATACATCAGAGCCAATGGTATTCGTGTAGTGGGAGCCGATTTGAGTAATGCGGTTCCGGTTTCGCAAGAAGACTTGAACCAGCCAATCGCCATTGTAATGGGCGCTGAGGGAGAAGGTATTGCACCGCAAATCAAAAAATATCTCGATGGTTTTGTGGCTATACCTATGAAAGGGAAAACCGAATCGTTGAACGTGTCGGTGAGTGCGGGGATTATTTTGTATGAAGCGGCAAAGCAAAGAAGTTGAGGGTTGAGGGTGTGAGAGTTGTGGGGGATTGGAGGATAAAACAATTTAATAATGAAGCAATTTAACAATATTATAAGAGTAATGTACCATTAATAGATTGTTGAATTATTTCATTGCTCCATCGTTAAATTGTTCCATTAATTCATCGTTAAATTAATTTTAGCGTTAATAGAAAAAGTATGCAAAAAAAGATTTTGGCCTTAGCCATCAGTGTTTTAGTATTGGCGCTTTTTCTTTCCCTGATTGATTTTGAGGGCATTTGGTCGCTGCCGGAAAGTATGCTGACTTTAATCCGTTTATCGGGTTTGTTATTGTTAGGTATTTATGCATATCATAAAAAATCGCTTACCGTTTGGACGTTCACTGCCATGATTGGTGGTGTGATTATCGGGTACGATTTTCCGCAGTATGCAAAGGAATTGAATGTACTGGGCAAGATTTTTCTTCGACTCATAAAAACCATTATTGCACCATTGCTTTTTGCTACACTTCTAGTGGGCATTGCAGGGCATTCCAATATGAAGCAATTGGGTAGAATGGGAGTGAAAGCCATTATTTACTTTGAATTGGTAACCACCATTGCTTTGTTTATTGGATTGGTAGCTATCAATGTTTCGAAGGCCGGGGTAGGCATTGTTGCTCCGGCTTCTATCGAAAAACCTGAGGGTTTACCGGATCCGGGCAAACATTTTCAGATCTACGAAATTGTTCCGGAAAATATTGCCAAAGCCATAGCCGAAAACAATGTATTGCAGGTGGTGGTGTTTTCGATTTTGTTCGCTATTGCTGTTTCGTTATGTGCCGAAGAAATTAAAAAACCGGTGTTGCGTTTTGGCGAAATTTTGAGCGAGGTGATGTTTAAGTTTACCAATTTGATTATGTATTTCTCGCCTATTGCGGTTTTCGGAGCTATTGCTTTTACCACTGCTACTATGGGTATTAGCATTTTTGCAAATTTCGGATGGTTGCTGTTAACTTTATTTTTTGCATTAGCGGCCTTCTTGTTTTTGGTGTTGTTGCCTATTGCATTGTACTTCAAAATTCCTGTTCGAAAATTCTTGTCGGCCATCAAAGAGCCTGTTTCTGTGGCTTTTGCTACTGCTTCATCGGATGCTGCATTGCCGAAAGCTATGCATGCATTAGAAGACTTTGGTGTGCATAAAAAGGTGTCTTCGTTTGTGATTCCGTTGGGCTACAGTTTTAATTTGGATGGAACAACACTTTATTTATCGCTTGCTTCCATATTTGTAGCACAAGCAGCAGGATTGGATTTGTCGATTAATGCGCAACTTTATATCATGCTTACGCTCATGCTCACCAGTAAAGGTGTTGCGGGTGTTGCGAAGGCTTCGTTTGTGATTTTGTTAGGTACGGTGGCTTCGTTTCATATTCCGGAATGGCCGGTGTATATGATTTTCGGTATTGATGCCATTATGGATATGGCGAGAACTTCAGTGAATGTTATTGGCAATTGTTTGGCAGCTGTTGTGATTGCAAAGAGTGAGGGGGAGTTTGAGGAGGTGATTTGATGATTGGGTAATGAGTTGATTTGATAATGAAGGATTTGAAAATTGAGATTCAGAATTTGATAATTTGGACGAGAGAGGATTTTTTAATAGAAGATTTGGAAATGAGATTTGAACTTTAATGATTTAAGATTTATGCTTATAATGTTTACTGTTTTTGGGATTGCAGATAATGATTTACGAATAAATGCGAACAGCATAAAATTTGAAGGAATAATCTCACAACCTCTATTATACACTCCCAGCCCTCAACTCGTAACCCTCAACCCATAAACAATGAAAGATATAACTACAGAAGCAGATGTGGAGCAACTCGTTCAGGCGTTTTATGCGAGAGCCACGAAAGACGAGCAGATTGGTCATTTTTTTGAGCAAACCGATTTTGTTAAGCACTTACCGCGTATGTACGCCTTCTGGAATTTCATTTTACTTGGTAAGGAAGGGTATAAAGGAAGTGTGTTGGAGAAGCACCTGCACATGGCGCTAACGAAGCGTGATTTCGAGCGTTGGGTATTCCTGTTTACCGAAACCATTCTAGCCTCTTATGCAGGCGAAACAGCCAATATGGCGATTCAACGGGCGCAAACTATGGCGTGGACGTTCGCTGCAAAATTCCCTGAACAATAAGGTCTCTTTTTTTTCGTTTCAATCTTTCTATTTTTACCCAAAACACAATCGCATGTCTAAAACAAAAGCAACTACCGGAGCTACGAAAAGCATAAAAGTCGAAAGTGCTACAACGCCTTCTCCATTTTCGCGTATGCTGCCTTACGGTGCAGCATTACTTTCGTTTATTGTTATCACCTTTGTCTTTTTCTCTCCAATGATTACTGAAAACAAAGTGATTCAACAAGGGGATGTTATGCAGTTCCTTGGCATGGCGCATGAAGTAATAGAGTTTAGGGAAAAAAACAACACTGAGCCATTATGGACGAATTCTATGTTTGGCGGTATGCCTGCGTTTCAGGTATCCACTTCTTACAAGGGCAATATGATGCAGTATGTAAATCAAATTCTAGCGTTGCACTTTCCTGAATATTCGGCTTACACATTTATAGCCTGTTTAAGCTTCTTTCTGCTGTTGTTGGTTTTACGCGTTAATCCTTGGTTGGCTGCAGCCGGAGGTATAGCCTATGCGCTTTCATCTTACAACCTCATCATTATTCAAGCCGGACATAATTCTAAGATGCATGCTATTTCCATTGCACCGTTTGTTTTTGCAGGTGCCTTATTGATTTGGCAACGCAGATATTTATTGGGAACTGCATTAAGCGCAGCTGCTTTTTCGTTGCTGATTTATACGAACCACGTTCAGATTGCCTATTACTCCATCCTATCATTGCTTGTATTTGGTGCTGCGCAGTTAGTGTACACGAGCATTACAGAAAAAGATTGGAAGCATTTTATTGTTTCTTCGCTGTTGTTAGTGGCTACAGGTATAATTGGTGTAGCTTCAAATGCTTCCATGTTGTGGAGTACTTATGAGTATGGAAATTCCACAATACGTGGGAAATCGGAGTTAACGAGTAATAAAGAATCAAACGGTGGCTTAGATAGAGACTATGCCTACAAATGGAGTTTGGGTAAAATGGAAGCAATTACCTTAATGATTCCTAATTTCAGTGGAGGGTCATCGCATTATGAGTTGGACGAAAACAGTGCAATGGCTGAAAAGTTGCAATCTTCAGGTGCTCCTCAAGCTCAGATTGCGCAATACCTGCGGAGTATGCCAACCTATTGGGGCGATCAACCTTTTACCTCGGGGCCTGTGTATCTAGGCGCTATTATGTGTTTTTTATTTGTTTTTGGTTTATTTGTTGTTGATGGACCTATACGATGGTGGTTGGGTTTTGCCACACTATTGTCGGTGTTATTGTCGTTCGGTCACAATCTACAGGGGTTTTCCGATTTGTTTTTCAACTTCTTCCCTGGTTACAATAAATTCAGAACCGTAACTATGGTGTTAGTTATTGCTCAATTGACAGTGCCACTATTAGGTGTTTATGCGCTTTCTAAAGTATTGACTGAGAAAATTGATAAAGAAAAATTAGTCAACGGACTTTATATTTCATTGGGTATTACGGCAGGCTTAAGTTTGTTAATTGCCATTTTAGGTCCGTCCTTATTCAGTTTTACCAGTGCCGGTGATGCCGAGTTGAAAGGTCAGTTTTGGGATATGGCTTTGCCTGCTCTTCGCGAAGACAGAGCTTCGTTGATGCGTAGCGATGCATTCCGTTCATTTTTGTTGATTGCGTTAACGGGTGGTTTAATTTGGGCCTATGTTCAAGATAAATTGAGCAAAAATTTGGTGATAGGTGGTGTTGCGGTTTTGGTGTTGTTTGATATGGCCGGAGTGGGCAAGCGTTTCATTAACGAAAGTGTTTTTGTAGAGAACAACCAAATGAATGCTAGTTTCCAAAAATCACCTGCTGATGAGCAAATTTTAGCCGATCAATCGTTGGATTACAGAGTGTATAATACTACTGTGAATTCATTTAACGATGCGTCAACATCCTATCATCATAAATCAATAGGAGGCTATCATGCAGCGAAATTGAGAAGGTATCAAGAGTTGATTGATGCACAAATTTCGAAAGGTAATATGGGCGTGTTTGACATGTTGAATACAAAATATTTTATTGTGCAAGGCCAAGGTGGTGCACCTATGGCACAACAAAATCCCGGTGCTTGCGGAAATGCTTGGTTTGTACCGGCACACAAAGTAGTCGCTAATGCAGATGAGGAGTTGAAGTCGTTAGACAAAATTGATCCACGTCAGATGGCATACGTAGATAAACGTTTTGCAGACAATTTGAAAGGTGTGCAAGAGGGTTTTGATTCTTCTGCTTCTATTCAGTTGGTGGCTTACCAGCCGAACGATTTGAAATACAAAACTAGTAATACAAAACAGTCGTTAGCGATTTTCTCTGAGATATACTACACTCCGGGTTGGGTGGCAACTATTGATGGTAAAGAAGCGCCAATAACAAGAGCCAATTATGTTTTACGTGCTTTGAACGTACCTGCAGGGGCACATGAGATTGAGTTTAAATTCCAACCAAAATCATATTACACTGGTGAAACCATTGCAATGGCGAGTTCTTCATTGATTTTGTTGTTGTTTGCTTTCGCATTGTTCATGGAATTCAAAAACAAAAAGGGTAAGACAGAAGATGCAGCGTAAACGAGTGCTCATCATATCCTATTACTGGACACCAGCCGGAGGTGGCGGGGTGCAGCGATGGGTAAAGTTTGTGAAGTATTTCCGCGAATTTGGCTGGGAACCTGTGGTATACACGGTTTCCAATGGCGATTATCCCATTTTAGATCCTACTTTAGAGAACGAAGTGCCGGAAGGAGTGGAAGTGATTCGTACTCCGATTTGGGAGCCATACGATTTATATAATTGTAGCACTTTCGACTTTTATGCTTTTCGTAGCTCCGGTAGTTGCTTTTGTTTTAGACATGCGATTGTGTTTTGGGTAAAAATAGAAAGATTGAAACGAAAAAAAAGAGACCTTATTGTTCAGGGAACTTTTTTATTCCAGATGCGCGTTGTTTTTGGGTGAAACCATCGGTGCGTTATTTGTCTGATTATTTAAAGCAACATCCAGTTGATGCTGTGGTATCTACGGGGCCGCCACATTCTTGTCATTTAATTGGTTTGGGCATTAAACAAAAATTTGGATTGCCGTGGATAGTGGATTACCGCGATCAATGGACACAAATTGATTTTTACAAAGAGCTGAATTTAACTTGGCTTGCAGATTGGCGACATAAATCGCTCGAGAAAAAAGTGCTCGATACTTGCGATGTGATTACACCAATTGGAAAGACCATGGCGGAAGACTTAAAGCAGATATCACCCACACGAACTGAGGTAATAACAAATGGTTTTGATGAGAGCGATAAAGCTGATTTGAATTTGACCTTAGATGAGAAATTCACTATCACTTATATAGGTACGATGAATAATGCTCGCGATCCGAAAGTGTTGTGGAACGCCCTTAAAGCCCTTAAAGAAGAGAATCATCCGTTGATTGGCGATGTAGAAGTGAAGTTGGTGGGAAAGCCTGAGGCTTCGGTGCAGCAATCGGTTCAGGAGCATGGATTAGAAGCATTAGTAAATTATGTGGGTTATGTGAAGCACGCTGAAGCGTTGTGCATTCAAAATCAATCGCAGGTATTGTTGTTGGTGATTAATAATACGTGGAATAACAAATCTATTCTCACGGGTAAAATATTTGAGTATTTGGCATCTAATCGTCCGATTTTATGTATTGGCCCCAAAGATGGCGATGCAGCTGAAATTATTAATAATGCCGGATCCGGAATTATGGTGGACTACGAAGAAGTGAAAAAAGTAAAGCAACAATTGAAAGATTGGTATAGCTTGTATTTACAGAAAAAACTAGTGGCTACATCGGCTAATATTTCACGTTATTCTAGGCGAGAGTTAACCCGAAAGATGGCCAATGTATTGGATGAACTAACGAAGAAGTAGCGGATCCGTTTCCTTTTTTTATAATTGCAAACAAATTACGTAATGAAAATTTTAACTATAGTAGGCGCTCGTCCGCAGTTTATAAAAGCATCTGCATTCAGTAGAGCTGTGAAACGTTATGCAGGAGTGGAGGAAGTGATTGTGCATACCGGACAGCATTTCGACAAAAATATGAGCGACATTTTTTTTGAAGAAATGGAAATTCCTACTCCAAAATATAACTTGGAAATTCACTCGTTATCGCATGGCGCAATGACAGGGCGCATGCTAGAAGAAATTGAAAAAGTTTTAGTGTTAGAAAAACCGGATGTATTGTTGGTGTATGGCGATACCAATTCAACATTAGCAGGCGCTTTGGCTGCAAAGAAGATGCATATTAAAGTGGCGCATGTGGAAGCAGGACTCCGTTCATTTAACATGCGTATGCCCGAGGAGGTAAATCGTATTTTAACGGATCGGATTTCAGATTATTTATTTTGTCCGACCGATACTGCTGTTAAGAATTTGACGAATGAAGGCTATGCTAATATTCCTTGTGACGTAGTGCGAACGGGCGATGTTATGTATGATGCCGCATTGTTTTATGCGAAGAAGGCGGAGGTTTCGTCAACTGTTTTGAGCGATTTAGGTGTTACAAAAAACGAATATGTTTTAGCAACTATTCACCGTCAGGAAAACACCGATGACGAGAATAATTTGAAGAATATTGTAGCTGCGTTAAACGAAATAAATGCACGTGTTCGTGTGGTTATTCCTTTACATCCGCGAACTCGAAAAATTTTGGAGCAGCAGAGTATAACCCCTGCTTTTACGATTATTGACCCAGTTGGATACATCGATATGGTACAATTAACGGCCAATGCTAAACTGGTGATGACGGATAGTGGTGGATTACAGAAAGAGGCATTTTTCTTTCAAAAAAATTGCGTTACCATGCGCGAGCAAACAGAGTGGATTGAGCTAGTAGAAAATGGATTTAACGTTACTACCGGAGCCGTGAAAGAAAAAATTCTAGAAGGTTTCAACACGATGCTGAACAAGCAAAATGATTTCTCGATCAATCTTTATGGAGCCGGTAATGCATCCTCAGAAATTGTGGAGCATTTGTTACGAGGGTAATCAGCCGTAATTTATTTATCGAAGAAGTTTTTGAGTTCATTGGTTTCATGGGCTTTCATACGCCCAGCCAACACCAAACGGAGTTCTCTACGTTGCATGGCACCATCGTAATGTTTTTTGTCTTCCTCTGTTTCTGGAATTAGAGCTGTAGCTTTCTTAGGTTTTCCGTTGCTATCAAGTGCCACAAAAGTGTAGTAGGCTTCGTTGCATTTATAGCGTGTTTGTGTAGGCAGGTTTTCCGCCCAAACTTCAATATGCGTTTCCATGGATGTGTTGAATACACGTGTTACTTTAGCGGTAATCGTTACTACATCGCCTAATTTTATTGGGTTTTCGAAAGATACATTATCTACAGAAGCTGTTACTACTACTGCATTTGAGTGTTTTCCGGCAGAAATAGCCGATGCGATATCCATCCAATGCAAGATTTTTCCTCCTCTTAAATTGTTTAGGGTATTGGTATCGTTCGGTAAAACGATTTCGGTCATGGTAACAATAGAGTCTTTTGGTGTTTTCGTTTGCATAAGGCTGTTTTTTGTTTCGATATGCGATATTACAATTTTTGAGAAGTTCTGATGCTAAAATCAGTTAAGGTGCATCAGGATTGTCTGTTTAGCGCCCGATGTCCTCTTCGTTTCTTCACCGTTTTAGTTTTGAATTCATCGGATACAACGCTTATGTTGCCGTCTACTTCAAGCACAGCAATGGTTACTTGTTCGCACGATTCAACGCCATGTTCACGAACAGCAGCTTCTAACTCCGATTGACTAATCATAGCTGTTTCTAAATTTTTTTGAATGACTTTCCCTTCGTAAATGAGCAACATGGATTCTCCTTGAATAACTTTATTGAATTGAGGGAATTTATAACTCAACACTTTGAAAACACTGTTCACTAAAAACAAAGCCGTAGCGGCAGCCATACCCCCTAATAGTGTGCTATCGGAACCTACCATTGCATTTTGAACAGAGTTGCTAATCAATAAAATAAATACTAAATCAATCACAGAAAGCTGTGCCAATTCTTTTTTACCAAAAAGGCGTATGGCTAATAGTATGAAAATATATACCGCAACAGATTTTGCAGCAATGATGAGCAAAGATGATATTACTAAGGGCATACGGTAATGAGTTATTCAGTTACGAATATGAAATGATGCAACCAAAATACCTCTTTTTTCTATCTTTACCCACAAATCCCCATACACATGAAAAAGCATTTATTATCTATAATTTTCGTTTTACTTTTCAGTATTGTTTTTGGACAATATAAAGATGGGCAGCTCTATTTTAAACTAAAACCTAATACCTCAATTAATGAACTGAGTAGATTAGATGCTGCAAAATTTTCAGCATTAAAAACGGTGTTTTCTGTGCGAAGTGTATCTCGAACTTTTTCACATATTGAGGATAAGACACTCGGTTTAATTTATACGATCGATTTTCCTCTGACCATGAATGAAGATGCTTTGATTAAAGCGTTACAAGGTATTTCAATTGTTGATTATGCCGAGAGAGTACCTGAGTTCAGTCTGTCATTTACGCCAAATGACCCTTTAGTTAATCAGCAGTGGTATTTAGGTTCTACATATATTAATGCCTTCAATGCATGGAATATCAGTACTGGTTCAACCGCTGTAAAATTAGCTATTGTGGATGATGAGGTGCGTGTTACACATGAAGACTTACAACCTAAAATTTACACCAACACAGCTGAAATTGCCGGCAATGGAATAGATGATGATAATAATGGCTACATTGATGACCGCAATGGGTGGGATGCTGGAGATAATGATAACAATCCTAATCGTCCGCTTTCTGCGCCCGTAGGCACAATGATTCATGGAACACATTGTGCAGGCATTGCTGCAGCAGCTACAAATAATGCTAAAGGAATAGCTTCAATTGGGTATGGAGTGAGCTTAATTCCAGGTAAGGTGAATCGAGACGCGAATACCGGTAATTCGCTTGATAATCCCTATGGAGGAGTAGAATATGCCATTGCTGCAAAGTCGAATGTTGTAAGTATGAGTTGGGGTGGTGGGGCTTATTCGCAAACCGGGCAACTTTTGTTTGATTACGGGCATTCGCAAGGCATCGTTTTTGTAGCGGCAGCCGGCAATAGTTCGAGCAGTTCACCACATTATCCTTCTGCCTATAACCATGTAATTGCGGTTGCGGCATCTACTACAGGTGATTTGAAATCAGGATTTTCCAACTATGGCGCTTGGGTTGATATTACTGCGCCAGGATCTAACATTTACAGTTGTATTGGAGATGCCGATAATACCTATGGCATGTTGAGTGGGACTTCCATGGCTTGTCCAATGGTTGCAGGGCTTTGCGCATTGATGCTGTCTAATTCGCCATCGCTAACACCGGATGCGTTGGAAAGCTGTTTGAAGTTATCAGTCGACAATATTGATGCAAAAAATCCTTCTTATACTGGTCAGTTAGGAGCAGGAAGAATCAACGCATTGAATGCTTTGAAATGTTTGCCTTGTTTGGCGAAAGCCTCGTTTAACATAGGCTCGAACAATCAGTTGAATTATGCCGTAAACAGTAACATCCCATTCACTTCAACCGGATTCGGCAATAGTTATCAATGGATTTTAAATGGTGCGGTTACATCTACATTGCCTTCATTCTCACAATTATTCAACACCAAAGGGAATTATACGATTCAATTGGTAGCGGTTGATAATGTTGCTAATTGTAGGGATACGGTGACAAAATATTTTACGGTGTTTGATACATTGCCGAATATTTGTCAACCGCTTAGAGATGCGAATTGGTATTTCGGAGTAAATGCATCTGTATCATTTACAACCGATCCACCAACTGTTAGCTATGGATCTTTAAATACGTTTGAAGGAACTACAACACGCTCTGATAACTGTGGTAATCTCCAGTTTTATTCTGATGGTTTAACAGTTTGGGATAAGAGTGGAGCTGTGATGTTTAACGGTAGTGGTTTGCTTGGCAACTCTTCCTCAACTCAGTCGGCTATTGCTATTGAGAAACCAAATGTTTTTGGGGTTTATTATTTATTCTATATCGATTATGCTGGAGGTTCTAATGGTTTGAATTATGCAATTATTGATTTAAATAAACCAGGTAATGGGACAATACTAAACCCACTTGGCGAGGTTATTTCAAAAAACAACTTATTACAAACAGATGTTTCCGAAAAGATTGCGGCAATAAGACATGGAAATGGGAATGATTATTGGGTTGTATGCCACAAGAATACAACAAATGATTATGTTGCAATTAAAGTAAGCTCTATAGGTATTTCACCTGCAGTTTTAAGTAATATCCCTGGAGATAACTTTTCTATGAATACTGTTGGCGGGCAAATGAAGTTTTCTCCTTGTGGCGATAAATTAGCAATTGCATATTGGGGACACCCAAACAACAATTTCAAAGTTTTTGATTTCAATAGCCAAACAGGAGTATTTTCAGGAGGTATAGGGTTTTCAGTTGGCCCTAGTGTTACTAGCT
Source organism: Darwinula stevensoni (assembly GCA_905338385.1). Taxonomy (NCBI): domain Eukaryota; kingdom Metazoa; phylum Arthropoda; class Ostracoda; order Podocopida; family Darwinulidae; genus Darwinula; species Darwinula stevensoni. The sequence goes on along the minus strand of CAJPEV010003351.1, from coordinate 14,147 downwards.
GTGCCTATGGAGTAGAGTTTTCTTTAGATGGCTCAAAGCTTTATATGGCCTCTATTTGTGCGGCTAAAATGGATCAGTACGATTTTACAACTGGAATTCAAACAAACATAGTTAATGAGATTAAAGCAAGTGGAGAAACCTATGGCTTAGGTGCACTTCAAATGGCGCCTAATGGGAAAATTTATGTATCTAGAATTGGTTATGGTACATTAGGAGTGATTCACTCTCCCAATTCTCCAGGATTAGCATGCAGTTATTGTGAAAGCAGTACTCCTACGTGTGGGACACCGGCCGTGTCTGGCTTGAATCTATTTGGTACAACTAAATGTAAACTTGGACTTCCTGGGTTCTATGTTGAAACAAAAAATTGTAAACGTGATTTTACTGTTTCTGATTCTTGTGTCAATTATCCAATTCAATTTAATACTGCAGATGCTTCGAATTTCTGTAAAGGAATAACAACTTTCTCTTGGACATTCGGAGATTCAATATCTTCATCAAATATATCAACGATTCAGAATCCTTCGCATATGTATTCCAAAACTGGCAACTATCAAGTAGAGTTAAAAGTAGCTAGTCCTTGTGATACTTTTATTGTGAGGAAAACTATTACAATAATTTGCTGTAGTGTTGGCGACAATATTCGTTCAAAAGCTACGATTTGTCTAGGAGATTCGGCTAATCTAATTGCCCCTCATTCTGGTGTAAATTATGTTTGGAGCCCAACAACTTTCTTATCGAACTCAACTATTGCAAACCCTAAGGCTTTTCCACTTTTAACTACGGTCTATCAAGTCACAGTAAGCAGTGTTTCTGGATGTATTTATATTGATACTGTTGTTGTAGAAGTTGCACCTAAAACCCCTATAACAATTATTGAACATAAGAATTGTGGTATTGATACGCTAAGCATTTTCCCACTAACTAATTACTATTTGTGGAGTAACGGACAAATTAATTCACCGATAGTAGTCAATCAGTCAGGCTTGTATTGGGTAATCGCCAGAAACCTAAATGGTTGTTCCGATTCAGCTCAGGTTTTAGTCAATGTGAATTCACCTGCACTTTTAAAAATTGAAGGAGATACTATAGGTTGTATTGGAGATTCTGTTTTGCTTAAGTCGAGTATAAAGTCGCCAATATTACTATGGTCGAATGGTTCTAATGCTGATTCTATCTTTGTGAAAAATACGGGTTGGTACAAACTAACCTACACAAATGGAACATGTACTTCGGTAGATTCTGTTTTTGTTCGATTTGCCTCAAGCACAGTTGTATTTTCGATTGGGAAGGATACAAGCTATTGTGGGGCATTTTCTAAAGTTATATCCACTTTCCCTTCAACAAGTTTGTGGTCAACGGGTGTAACCGGAACCCAGATAGTAGTATCGGCTCCTGGTATATATTGGGCAGAACAAACTAATGCTTGTGGCTATTTCCGAGATTCTATTCACCTATATCAGTTTGCTAATCCTACATTTTCATTAGGACAGGATATTACGATATGTAAGAATAGTACCTCAACACTTGTGTCGCCTCTGTTAGCTGACAGCTTAAAATGGAGTACGGGAAATACTGCGAATAATTCAATTGCTGTTGGTGCCGGTTTATATTGGTTAGAATTATATCAAAACAATTGCCGTTACCGCGATTCAATACAAATTGTTCAAGTAGATACCCCTCAAGTAGTTTTGTCAAAAGATACCAGCTATTGCGGTCCTTTTTCTTCGGTGTTGAATACTGCTCCAAATGTAAGTATTTGGTCAACTGGTGTGAGTGGAATGCAGATAGTTGTATCCACCCCTGGTTTATATTGGGCAGAACAGACTAACGCGTGTGGTTCATTTAGAGATTCAATTCTAATTGCACAACAGGCATTACCGATTTTTAGTTTAGGAAGTGATTCAAGTATTTGTATCGGGGATAGTTTGAGCATTGGAACAACCCAATCCTATGATAGTTTATTATGGAATAATGGGAATAATAGCACAAATCAATTCTTTGTAAGAGGCGGTGACTTTTGGCTTGAACTATATAAGAATGGCTGTAAGTATCGGGATACCGTTAAGGTTACAGAGGTTTTGTTGCCTACTTTTAAATTGCCATCAGATACACTGATTTGCGAAAATGAAAAGCTGTATTTAAATGTTCCTAACGGGTTAAACTTTGTTTGGGACAACGGCAACAAATTGCAAAGTAAAGAATTGACGGAAGCGGGTTCGTACTGGATAACGGTTTTATCGCCTTGTGGGAATTACAATGACACTATTAATGTTATTACTGAAAGTTGCGAATGTAAATTTGCAGTACCAACAGCCTTTTCTCCAAACAGAGATGGTGTGAATGATGTGTTCAGAATATTGTCTACCTGTGCATTGAGTAAGTATAGATTGTCTGTATTTAATCGTTGGGGAGAGAAAGTTTTTGAAACTGATGATGTTCTCTCTGGATGGAACGGAACATACAAAGGTGAACCCCAACCAATGAGCACATTTGTTTGGACCTGTTCTTATTATGACACTTTTGAAAAAAGACAAAAGGATAGGGTAGGCAATATTACATTAATACGCTAACCTATTAATGTAAACGAATAACGTATTTATTGAATGCAGTATTGTTGTGGTTAACTTGCTGTGTTAGTTGACGCAAATAATTAAATTTGATTTATTTAGTTGCTAATAACTGTGCGCAAATGAAGATATACATTGCACCACATCTGAAATCATTCAGATATATACCATATACACTCCGTCTCATATTGAGGAATGTTGAATCGTTGTCGTTAAGTTTTGTGGACAATGTGCAAGATGCATCGCTTATCATTGATACGGTACAACAGGAGAACGGATTATGTGTCTCGCAAAGGTTTTTACAAAATGTAAGATCTGGGGTATATGCATACGAAACTAACTTAACTTCAGATAAGCCATATGTACTGAATGAGTGCGCCACAATTGATTACATATCGACCATTTTTTACATCTCTAATGTTGTTCAGGAATACCACTTTAAAGATACTGACATTCACAGTCGATTTACTTATGAAAAAAGTTTGCAAAAAAAGTATGACTGTGCTGCTGAAAATATCGTTCAGCAGTTAATAGATGAATTGTTTAGTCAGCATCCTGCTTTTCGACAACTGAAGAACAGAACTATTCCTTCTCGGATTTCTTTAAGTCATGATATCGATACGGTTTACGGTTCGGAATATCAAGATGGATTTTATGCGTTAAAGCATTTGCAGTTATATGATGTATTTCGATTGTTGTTAAATGTGGTGTTGCAAAGACCAGATTGGTTGAACATGGACAAAATCATGCGATTAGAAAGTGAGTATGATTTTAAGTCTACTTTTTACTGGCTAGTACTAAAGGATAAAAGGAACTCGGATTATAATGTACAGAATACAAAGATTGTAAATCATATGCAATCGCTATCAAACGCAGGTTGGGCAAATGGATTGCACAAGGCAATAAGCGATTTCTCTATTGATGAAGAATTAGCATTGCTACCCTTTTCAACTTTTGGAAATCGATATCATTTCTTAAAGTATACCGTTCCGCAAAGTTTACGTTTAATGTCGGACTCCAAATTAAAATTCGATTCCTCTTTTGGATTCGCAGATCATTGGGGGTTCAGAAATAATTATGGGATGCCATTCATGCCTTTTGATATCGAAGAAAACAAACTTTTGGATTTTGTTGAGGCTCCATTAAATGTTATGGATGGAATATTTTATCGAAGTAATTTATCTATGAAGGATACGGAGGCATTGTTAATAGATTGGTTTGATAAAAACAATACAAATTGTGTGTTTTCTATCAATTGGCACAATCCATTTTTTACTAATTTGAAATATGCCGGATTTCCCGCATTGTATAGAGCAATCTTAGCCTATTTTAAAACGTCCAATATTAAAAGTGTAACGCAAGACAATTTGATTGTCGAATTTTATAAGCCTGAAATTTATCAGGATTAACTATCGCCTTGCGTAAACGTTCTTGAAACGTAAATAGCTTTCGGGTTTAGGTTTTGCGAAAATGTTTTCATGTCTTTCCAAACAAAACCAATACCTTTTTTTACATAGAAAAACCCTGCTTTTTCAAGACGTTCAATTTCATGCTTCAGATAAGGGTGATGATTGAATCCCCAAAAACGTATAACAGAAATTGGTTCTTGTTTGATTAAGTTGATGGCTTGTTTAAGAAGGTTTATAGCTTCATTGTCTGAAACAGATGAATCGAAAAGGAACTGTTCTATGTAGGCAAAACCTTCCGGACGAATGTTACATGTTAGATTAAATATTGTTTTACCATTTTGATTGGTGAACGTGATTTCTCTATAATTGTTATTAAACGGATTCTGAATAAATCTCCAATTTGTATAGGCTTCGTCTTGCGATATACTGGTCTTGAAAATGGATTGAAGTAACGGTTTAATTAACTCGTTTTTATTCAGAAGCGTGTTGCTGAAATTGATTGTATTCGAACGTGAAGCAAAGTGGATAAATTGCTTAACATAAGAAACAACGCATAGTCCGGCAATTTTAACTTTCTCTTTCCAGTTGTTTGAACTGTTTAATGACGATAAATATTGATATGCCTTCAATGGTTTAGTAACCAATACAACTTGGTGTGCGTGAAATGGGATTTCAAAGCTTACCTTTTCAAATGGCTTTTCAGCGTAGGTAAATCCCCAAATAAAATGCACACCTTCTTTTTTGCATTCTTCAAAAAGTAGTGCATACATTTTGTCAAACAATTTCTGACCTCTATAGGCAGGATCTAGAAATGTATCTTCTGATTTTGCTGTAAGTATTTTGTTGCCATTTTCATCTATAAAATGAATAGGGATTGCACATTGTGTGCCGATAACTTGCTCCCCTTGCGGCTTATCAATATCAACAGCTGCAACATAAATGGCCTCCCCCGCAGGGGCATTGTAAAACTCCCATTGAAATTGAGTTGCTGTACGTTCATGTGTATTCGATGCATTGTAAAGTCGGTTGGCTTGAAGCATCTCCTCACGTGAAAGTCTTTTGACGATTACATTCATATCCTGTTGTATTTTAACCATTGATTCAACATGGCAATGCGCCAAACTAATTTAATGTTGGCGTTGTCTCCGTTTTTATATCGTTCGATAATTGGTTTAACTTTCGCTTCATCAATAAAACTGTATTGTTTATAATCGATCTCTAATAAGTGTTTGAATGCACCTCTTAACCATTTTGTTTCTCCCGGAGCTACAAATCCTTTTTTATCTTTTCTGTTGTATATTTTTGGTGGAAGCAGGTCCTTTACAGATTCTCTAAGGATGTATTTGGTAAGCCCATTTTTAAAGTAGTCAGGATCGTTCAGCCCGTATGCAAATTCAACGATGCGATGGTCGAGAAGCGGCACTCTGGACTCAACTGAATGAGCCATCGTCATTCTGTCTACATAATGTAAAATAGTAGGTAAACTTGAATAGAAAAGCTGATAGGCTATCGATTGATGTGATTTGTCTAAGTTGTTATAACGGTTAGAAAAATTTGTTTTGGACAAATCCACTTTAAGTCCGTTCGGGATAGCATGTAAAAATTCTTTTTTAACAATGCCGGCTTCGTTCGATAGGCTACTCAGTAAGGTTCTTAACAAAAAATTTGTTTTTGCCTTGCCTGTAATTCCCATTTCATTTAATGAGCCAATTAAATGAATATACTCTATGAATTTAGCTTTTGATATATAATTTCCACCCATTCTAAAAAGCATATGGGTGTATCCTAGCAAAAATTCATCTGCTCCTTGCCCATCTAAAATTACCTTAATGTTTCTGTTTTTTACTTCTTGCATTAATGCAAAGTGCGATGCAAAAGAAGAAGATGTTGCAGGAACTTCTGATGTAGCAAGTATGTTAAGAAGGTTTTCCTCAATATAATTAGCGTCCGGTTTAATATAGGCGGGTTGAATATTCTTGTACTTGTTGACTACTTCATACATGTATTCTCTTTCGTCTACATCATTTTTTCCGTCAAAGTAGATAGAAAAGGAAGATACATTTTGATTAGGGAAAAGAGAGCACATGATGGCGGTTAGCGCAGAGCTATCTATTCCGCCACTTAACGCAACTGCTACTTCCACATCGCTGCGCATATGAAGTCTTGTACTGTTATACAGCAAGCTTTTAAACCTATCTACGCGTTCCTCAAAAGAATTTGGAATAGATGGTTTTGCTGTTTCAATATTCCAATATTCCCAGATTTTCGATTTGCCGTTTTCAAAAACAAGATTACTTGCAGCCGGCAGCAACTTAATATCGGTAAAAAAAGTTTCGTCTTCGTAGCAAACCCACCCTAGCTGTAGTCCGCGACTTACTTGTTCAATATTGATATTATTTGAAAAAAGAGGCGAAAATTTAACGGGCTTATACTCCGACCCAAAATAAAAACCTCCCTTTTTTTCGATGTAATAAAATGGTTTGATGCCGAAGCGATCGCGAGAACAGAATAGTTTCTTTTTCGTTTTATCCCATAATGCAAAGGCCCACATGCCCATGAACTGCTCCACACAACGTTCTCCGTATTCTTTGTAAGCCGCACAAATCACTTCTGTGTCGCCTTGTGTGGTAAAGCGATGCCCTTTCTTGGTCAACTCTTCTTTGATTTCGATATAGTTGTATATCTCTCCGTTAAAAGAGATGACTATATCTTCATACAAAAAAGGCTGATTAGATGCTTCGGAAAGATCGATAATACTCAATCGATTTTGTCCTAGAAATACATTTTCTTCATTCCACTTTCCGCGTGCATCTGGTCCGCGATGTGCAATAGAAGCAAGCATATTCTCCAACAATTCCAAACCAGAATCTCGAGAATAATTGGAGTCAATAAAACCTGCTATACCACACATATAGAAATATAATTTTCAAAAATTAAAGTACAATTTTCAAAAGGGAAATATATAGTTTACACAGCGCAAAATACAATTTTCAAAGCAGAGGATAGATTATTTCTTATGCTCAACAACTTGATTTGAAATCAAGACTCAAGAGACTTTACTCGATTTAAGAATTGAACTGAAGATTTTCACAAGTTCCATTCCTTCTTTTTTGAACGATTCAATATCTCCACTATACTCAGGAGCAATGTTCCCTTCAAGCAATCGAAGCCAATAGGTACATTCTTTTGCTTCTTTTCTAGCAATTTTTATACGATAATAGAAGTCTTTTTGACTAGTTGCTTCGTTTGCTTCTATATAATTTGCTCCAACTGAGCCAGATGATCGTAACAATTGTTTAATGTCATCGAGATTTACAACTGTTAGCTTTATCTTTTTTACGAGTTGCCTTACATCTCTTGCAAAAATAAACGTTCGATTTTCTAAATCGTAAGCCATTGGGGGTGATTTCTGAATGAAAAATTAATTCTCAAATTTCAAAATACAAATTTCAAATTATATGAGCAATTTCGTTCTTAATTTTAAGCTTAAGTTTTTAGAAATGCTCCAAAGCGCTTGTCCTTTGGAAATTGAGATTTGGGAATTGGTCATTACATCAATTAATATCCGTCCCCGTCTAATAAATTACCTAATCCGCCTAATAATCCGCCTTCTTCTCTTCGTCCACCGTTTTGTGGCGCATAAGCAATCACACGGCTTGCTAATCTTGAAATCGGCAAGGTTTGCAACCACACTTTTCCGGGACCACGCAGCACAGCAAAGAAGACCCCTTCGCCACCAAAAAATGTGTTTTTAATGCCACCTATAAATTGTACATCAAAGTCAACATCTTTAGTATAAGCAACAATACAGCCTGTATCAATCCGTAATACTTCCCCGGGTTTTAACTCGCGTTCTAGAATATGTCCGCCTGCATGTACAAACGCCATACCATCACCCTCTAGTTTTTCCATGATAAAACCTTCTCCACCAAATAATCCTGTGCCTAGTTTTTTCTGGAAATTAATACCAATCGACACGCCTTTTGCGGCACATAAAAACGCATCTTTCTGACAGATGACTTTACCGCCTAATTGCTGTAAATCCATAGGAATAATTTTTCCAGGATAAGGTGAAGCAAAACTCACTCTTGATTTGCCTTGACCTAAATTCGTGAATGCCGTCATAAACAAACTTTCACCGGTCAATACACGTTTTCCCGCAGAAAGCAATTTTCCCATCAAACCACCGCCACCACCAGTGGAGCCATCGCCAAATACTGTTTGCATTTGAATGCCTTCTTCCATAAACATAAAAGCGCCCGATTCCGCCATAACCGTTTCTTGCGGGTCGAGTTCAATTTCTACACATTGCATTTCTTCTCCGAAAATGCGATAATCGATTTCATGATTTTGTCTCATCGTATTTAATTTGAGGCTTAAAACTAAGTAATTTTTGAAGGAAAGGGAGTTTGCCGAATTCTTTTGGAATAATTAATATTTAGAAAATAAGCAGCCTAATTTCAATAGCCAATTGATGATTTATTGCTATTATTGTAGTCATGCGTAGTTGGATATTCATATTGCTTTATCTGCCTTTGTGCTTGTTGGCGCAAACTGAAACAAAACCTGCCCCGAAAAAGGTAATCGACTACATGTATAAACACGAATTTTCGGGCGGATTAAAAATCCAAACCAACGGAGTTTCGCTTTACCTTACCAAAGGCTGGATTAAAAATATTTATGTTACTAATTTAGTGCAATTGGAGTACCAATATTTCTTCAATTATAAAGATAAGTTGAATGCAACTAACCCGGCATTCGGACAAAAAGGTAAGAAGTATTATTATGGTTTGCAAAATCGGTTTCATGCCATCCGCGCCAGTTATGGTTTGGAGCGAATGATTGCCGATAAATCGGATCGTAATGGAGTTAGATTAAGTTTTATTGGTTTTGTTGGCTTCTCATTGGGTTTACAGAAGCCATACTATTTAGAATTATTGACTGGTAGAGACTCAATTACAGGTGAATTTTTACATGAGTCGGTGAAGTACTCGAATTCAACCGATTCCAAGTTTATGAACAAAGATTCGATTTACGAGGCTTCTCCGTTTTACAAGGGAATCGGACAAATGATTCCTGTATTTGGTGGTCATATAAAAGCCGGATTGAATTTTGACTGGGGCAGTAAAGATCGTTTCGTAAAAGCCTTAGAAGTAGGCGTGATGTTGGATATTTATTATAAGAAAGTCCCCATCTATGTAAATAGAGATGCTAATTCTTTTTTACATCCTGCGTTGTATTTAGGCTTCCATTTTGGAAAACGGTGGTAACGGGTTAATTACCACAATCTAATTTTGCCTCTATTTTATCGCAGTGCCCTGTCGTTGGATTATTCAGGTAAAATTGAATCAACGAGTCGCCATCAGTTCTGGTGCAGGTTTCAACGGTATCTAATAATTGAGAAACACATCGAACGCATTGTACAGAAGATAGAATTTCAGCATCTGTTTTGCAATCCGACTTACATTTGTAATTCGCAATTTCATTTGATGTAAACGGATCGCGAATGGTACAGTCTTTTTTCATACAACTTTGTACGCTGAAGATTAGAATAAGGAGGGCGAATAGTGTTTTCTGCATACATAAAAATACAAAAGCCATTCAGAAAGTAGAATGGCCTTTGTAGAAAAATTAATAGTGGTAACTATTGAACTAGTGTATTAAACGTTACTTCTATATCGGTATCTCCAGGGCTAAAAGTGCCATTTTTTTCACCCGGTTGATGACGTAAAGTAATTTTTGTTGTACCTGACCCTACAGTTCCGGTTGTCCATTTCGAAAGTAAACCTAATGGTAGGTTTTTGGAATCTTTGTCTTGAATGACCACATTTACCAAAGCGGCAGGGGTAGATTCAAAGAAAAACAAGTGATCGTCAGCTTCTTCAGCAATTTCGTTGGATGTACTATCAATAGGATTTTTTGATTCGTCTAAAACAATAAGCGATACATTGTAAGTTTTGTTTGGCGCTAATTTAATGGTGTCGAATACAGAAGGGGGAGTGGGTTTGTCGCCATCTAAATCCTTAAACGTAAACACGCCTGCAGTAGTTCCAGTTGCTGAATCTGTGGCTACGATTTGTAAAGTCGTGATGACTTCATTTTCACTATTTACAGGCGGATCTTTTTTGCACGATTGTAATCCTACAGTAGCTAGGGCTATTACAAAAAGCCCATTTTTAAGTGTTGTGTTGTTTTTCATTTTTGATTATTTAGAGAATTAATAAATGTTTTAATGGAAGAACAAAGGTACTTTTACACGTGCCATAATATTTATCCCTGGCTCATCCGTAAAATAACGGAACCGATTCATGTATTCGCGATAGGTTTTGTTGAGCATATTTTGGATAGAAAAACCAACCGATATTTTTTGATGCTTTAGAGGAATAGTTGTGCCACAGTCGAAATTCAATAGCCAATAAGCTTTTGGAGCAGGTAGATAATCGGCATAATTTTTTGGCAAAAGGTTTTGTTGCAAAACATGAACAACAGAAAGCGCTAAATATAGGTTTGAAAAGTCTTTTGTTCCGTTAATGGTATAACGGATACTGTAGTTAAAACGCTGTGATGGCATTTGTTCCAGCCAATCTTTTGTTTTTAGATTTACGGCCCATAAAAGTGATGCTTTGGCTGAGAGCTCGAGTTGGCGAATAGGTGTAACGGCTAGGTTTATATCGCTGCCACTAATCGCTGCATCAGTTTGCACATAGCGTAGTACAGGGAAGTAGCCGCGAATTGTAAGTATAGGTTGTGTATCCGGTTTGCCATAGATATAATTCTTGAAAAGATGAGAATACAAGCTTACATCAGTTTGCAACCATTGATTTCGGTAAGTTATACCGGTGGTGATGCTTATCGATTGTTCTGCTTTCAATTGTTCATCGCCAATTTCCACAGTGGCTGTGCTATGATGTAAACCTGCGATAAAGAGCTCATTCATCGATGGTGCTCGCCATGCCAAACCTATATTTAAATTGTATTTCAACTTTTCTGTGATATGGTAATCTAAGCCCACCGATGCTGTTGGAATAATAAATTGATAGATCGGCTCTCGTTTCTTACCGCGTTCCACTAATATGGCCTGTGTCCAACGATAATCCAATCGTGCACCCAGTTCTACTTCCATTTTTTCGTTGCTCCAACGTTCAATTGCAAATACACCACCTGAAAAGTTCCAAAATGCAGGAATCAAGTATCCATACTTATAACTATTGGTTTGGGTAATAAACTGTGCTCCGGCCAAATTTTGCCAATGTTTAATTTTTTTCTCCCAACTCAATTCGCCAGTTATTGTTTGGATGTCTAATCGCAATGCCGGATGGTTCAAGGCCGCAAGGGCATTGTTGCGTGGAGGGAACTTATCATACTCATCGCGAATATTGTATTGATAGGCAATGTCGAGTGTAAATACCCCTTTTTTTGTGTTCAAATAGGAGTGGAGTTTTGAAAGTATATGTTGCACTTTCTGGTACGGTCGACCAATGGTGTATGAAAACTCAGCAGATTCTTTAGGTTGTGAAGCATGAATGGCCGCTTCCAAATCGGCTAAACTTCCGGTGTGTGCCGCAGAAAGAATTCCGATTTTTGTGTTGAAATAGGAACCAAAAAATTCTAATCCGTATTTTTCTTTCTTCCAGCCCAATGCTACAGAGCCATTGCCTTCGTTGAATCCTGTGTTTTTCTGATAATAATTTGGCGAATGTACATTCCCTCCAAAACGATAAGTTCCTTGTGTTCGCCAACTAAAGGCAGACTGCTTTTTATGATTGCCTTGCAATAAAAGTGAAAAATCATTTTGTCCGTTTACACTTCCAACAGCATAGTTGAATTCTGCACCAATTCCCGGTTTTGAAGGTAAAGCCTCTGGGTCAATCAGAATTACACCACCAATGGCATCGCTCCCATAGCGAATAGCTGAAGCCCCTTTAATAACAGTTATTTTTTTGGCTAAATAGGCATCAATTTCAGGCGCATGTTCAGAGCCCCATTGCTGACTTTCTAATCGCACACCATTACTCACTAATAGAATTCTATTGCCCGTCATGCCATGAATTACTGGCTTCGCAATAGTAGCTCCTGTTTTGAGAGTACTTACTCCTGATAATGTTTTCAATGCATCTCCCAACGTCATACCTCTAGTTTCAAACAATGCTTGATCTTTGAGCGTTTCCACTTGGTGTGTTGGTGCACTTTCGCGTTTATGTTGGGCTACCGTTACTTCGTTCAAATCAATTTCGTTATGATGCAAATGCAATTGAAGTATTTCGCTCTTCTCTAAATTTATTTTTTGATATTCGGTTTTACATCCGGGATGCGTGTAGGCCAATGTATATGTGCCTTTGCACAAGTTGTTGAACTGAAAGTTACCGGCAGAATCGGTGGTTCGAACTACATTGAGTTCTAGTATTTGTAATGAAGCAAAATCTAATGTTTCGTTGGTATGTTCTTCGTTGATGGTGCCGGAGATACTGAGATTACATTGCGCTGAAATATCCCAATAGCATAAAATGAAAAGGCTTAGCAACATTCCTTTTGGCATGTGCTTTTGAACGTATAAGATATGTTTTCTTTGCTTAAGCATTACATTCCGGACAAGTGCCGTATACCGTATAATTATATTGCTGAGCCTTGAATCCTTTAGGCATTTTTAGGTCTATTACACGCTCTTCGAAGCAGTACATTTTACCGCAATCATTACAACCAAAATGGAGGTGATTATCTTTGTGGTGCAAGTGTTCCTGGCAATTCTCTTTACAGGCAGCATAACGGGCTTTACCATCGTTCCCTACCACTTTGTGCACTATGCCCTGTTGCTCATATGCCGATAAAATTCGGTAAAGTGTAACGCGGTCAAAATCAATTTGAGCCGTATTTTCAATATCGGTGTGCGATAGTGCAAAATTAGAATTACTAATAATGCGCAACACTTCGTCTTTTGTTTTGGTATTTCTATTTTGCATCTTATTGCAATTAAGTTGCAATAGTAAACATTTTTATTAATTGCAACACTGTTGCAATAATAATTTAACATGAAAATTGTCCTTATACGACATATCAAATCGGATTGGAGTAGTGGGAAGCCCGATTTTGAACGTACGATACGGGAAGACCGAAAGACGGATGCATTGAAGATTGCTGAGGTGTTGAAAGTGAAAGGAATAGTCCCCGATGGGATAGTTGCTTCGCCTGCCAAGCGTACCCAGCAAACCGCCATGCTATTGGCAAAAGCCTTTGCTTATGCTCCTTCACACATCGAGTTTGTTGATAGCTTATATGAATGTACTTGTGAGGAGCTTTGGCGAGTGATACAACTTCCCAGACCTACATTGAACACTTTGTTTGTTGTCTGCCATAATCCTGCTATTACCGATTTTATCAATACATATACCAATGCACGTATTGATAATGTACCCACTTGTGGCTGTGCTGTTCTGGAATTAGAGGAGGGGAGATTTACGTTGGAAGGATTTTATTATCCTAAGCAGTTCTGTTGAAAAATTCATCTTCCGCCTGCAACACATCTCCAATCATTTTTCGTGTTTTATCGCGTAAGGCGTCAATATCATTTTCGGTCATTCCTTGGGTCGAAATAGGGTCTAGGAATCGCATGGTTACTTTGCCCGGGTAAAACCAAATCGAATCTACAGGCTGTAAACCACGTAAATTGATTAAAGCGATGGGCGCGATACTTGCCTGTGCTTCAATAGCCACGCGAAAAGCTCCGTCATACATTTCTTTCACCGGTTCCGGTGTTCGGTTGCGCGTACCTTCAGGGAAAATCAACAAGCCAATGCCGCTTTTTAACCATTCAATCATTTTTTGTGTACTGGCTTTGCGGCTTTCGGGAGATTTTCTATCTACAGGTAGAGAAACGATTTGCAATAATTGGCCAAGTACGGGGAACGACAGTAGTTCTTTCTTCACCAAAGGTTTGTAGTATTGGTCGATACATGATGAGGTATAAACGATATCCAACATATTGCTGTGATTGGGTACAAACACATACACTACATCATCTTTAATCTTTTCTCGTCCTTCTACTTTCACAGGCAAGAAAGCAATGTTGGTCCATATTTTCCAGATAAATAGTTTATTTAAGAAAAAAATGATGCGCATTCGTTTGCGGTCGTTTTTAATTAAAAGCAGAGGAGTATAGATAATAAGCAGTAAG
>CAJPEV010003350.1:0-31716 GCA_905338385.1 Darwinula stevensoni | reverse complement strand
AAAGATAGTCACAGAAGGGGCAGCCACTACTTCGTCATCTAACGCATTCCTCGCGTTCACTTGTGCGCATGACACGCTCACACGTACCTGAAATTAAGTCTTAATTGCTTGCTGTTGCATATATGAGTGCACCTCGAGGAACCACAAATTTGGCCGAGTTCCATAGCAAATGAAATGGACAAAAATCCATTAGCAATTTTATTCATGAGAAGACATTTATATTCAGTCCCTGTTGGAAACAATCAATGCTCATGACTCGTAAAATTAATGAGAAAACAGAGACACAGAAGTATGGCTACTGAAAATAGGCGAGCAGACTTGTCGATTCTGAGATCAAAAATGTGGAGTTCTGTCTTCACCTTCTTCAAGCATGCTTTATACTTGATTCCCCCGACGTACTCTATAAATTCTCCTGCCGCAGTCGATCGGAATTTGAATTGGAATATATAGTGTACTGCCATGCACTCCACAATCGCATCTATAAGATAAAGGCTTCCCAGAATCTTCTCCTTGTCGGCCCATATCTCATAGGTTATGCCCCTCTTTTTTATGATGGGATGATTGGTCACTGGTACGTCCTAATGGAATAGTCAGTTAGACAAAATTATACGGATGCAGGTTAGATAATAATTGTGTTCTAAAATCCGAAAAAACGATGTTTCATACCACTGAGAGGGATATCATGGAATCTGCCTCTTCATAGAAGAGAACGGGGAGGAGTTATAGAACCCTCTCTTCAGGAACTGCGTCATTTCCTGCAAAGAAGCGATAAGGTTCAGAATTTGCAAACTAGTCCAAAATATTCAATATATTCGCAAAAAGGGATTCAAAGAGTGATATTTTCTGCTTCTGTCTGATACCCTGGTCCCCATGATGGATTCATGTCCATGAGCATCCATGAGCATCCATGAGTTTCAGATTTATAACTTCTCTAGAACATCGTTAGAATTAGCGTCAGTCAGTCACGATCGTCTATATATATTAGAAGAGTACCTGCCTAACCCCGTTTTGCCTCCTGTAAGGTAGAGAGATGCGTCTTCCCGAGGATGCATTGTTGGCACCATGTCCACCCAGATATAAAGATAACCTATTTTGGACAGAGCAAATGCAGCAGGACTTAAAAGAGGCATGAACACGCGAGGGAGTAGTTGCAACATCAAGCAGAACAAAGACAAAGGTATTATAATCAAAAGAATGCACTCATGGAACCCACTTTCGAAGCGGGAGATTGGGTTTTGATTAAGAATGAAAAACCGCCCAAACCTGGACAAACGGCAAATTTCCTAGCGTAATATGTTGGTCCTTATCGAATCATTCGAAAATACCCACCGGCAAATTTAGAAGTAGAAGAAATAGGATCGTCATTGGACACTCGAAGGATCCACATAAATAAGGCCGTCCCTTATGTTAGATCTCTGGGCCTTTATGCAAGACCAGATGAGAATACAGTAAAACCTCCAGAGAACGAGGTGGGGAAGATTGGACTCTCACGTGGGATGGAAATGTGGAACCCAAGAACGGCTACGCTTGACCTCTCCAATTTCAGCCAGGAGGCGTTCCCGTTCATAATATCACTACCAGTCGGAGGAAGTATTCCACCGATACCAACGACAGCTGAAAGGCCAGCACCCAAACAAACTTCTATCCACAGTTTACTAGGTCCGTAATAGAGAGGGAATCTGAAGTGCCATCTACAGTAGAATACATAGGTCGGGGGCGCGAGACGGTGAAAGAGGGCTAGAGATGCCCATATTAGTATCATCTTGTATTATGTCCCCTTGCTTACGTTTGCCTGGCAAAGAGCCAGGGATGTGTTAGCTGTTCCCTTGAACCGAATAATGCAAGAGATTTTGGAACACAAGAAAGCATTAGGGCCTGCAATTCAATTAGACTTATCGACAGATTAAAGTTCAAATTGAGAGAGGTAAGCAAAGGATGACGACCCAGGTGGCTCTGGGAAAAAAAGGGAGAACTGTAAGATTAATGAGGGGAAAGGAAGAATGAAAGAAACCAGTGGCGAGCTTCATCTTTCAACCCATTACGCCTCAAAATTGTTTTTAAAATACTTTTCTTCAACAGGGCAAGCAGGCGGGATCTCCCCCCCCCCCACCCACCCAAAAAAGGGGGAAAGGGGATTCGAACAGATGCATTATATCTGAGGAATGGAGCGAGATTGGCGGTACTAATGATGCGAACATAAGACGTCGGGTCTTGATCACCAGCCAAGTTAAGGCTTTACTTTTCCGAATCATGGGGATAATCCGGTCCGGTCACCCGGTCGGTTTTCGGCCAATTGTCCGAACTCGGACGGAACCGAGAGGCTCACTTCTCCACGCACCCAGTCGAATTTGGGACAAATTGCCTACATTCATTTGAAACCAAAGCTCTGCTCCGTTTTCAACCTAGGATTTCAATAATTTACTAGCGAACGTATTACTGAATTAAAAAAATTTCATGATCCAACCAAGATTTCAAACTCCTTCCACAAAGGGACTCGGGATTATAAGAGAATGCAGATCCATGTCGGAGGTGGTCGGAGATCCATTTCCTGTCAGATTGGATTCATTGAAATCGTGATTTGGCCGTCAGCGATACTGATGACATTTAGCGGGGGGAGATCGCATATATTCTCGCATTAAGTTACACCATTTTGCCCGAGCACAGTAGTTTGGAGAAAATGCCATTTGCATGAAACACTTGGCTCTGGAAAAATATTGTTTTTCCCAAAATGAAACTTCAAAATTAAAACGAATCTCGTTCAATGTCTTCCTTTTTCTTGATCTTGATGCCTTTTCGCTTTCTACGGAGCTCATATACCGATTTACAATGATAGCAGACTCCTGCGTTGCCTGGAATGGCGTGGGCAAGAAACTGAATTGGCTTCTGTTTGAAGACTTTGTTCCGCCCTCTATGAAGTCGCTCTAATGAGCCACTCCTTTTCTTGCTGTCTCCTGAGCTGGTGTGGAAGAAAAGCTGAACTGGGAGTTGCCTGGTGGTTGTATTCCTCCCCCTATTGAGCAACCCTCGAGCTGATATTTCCTGGTCGTCTTCTGATTATCTGATGAGGTAAACCGTCATTTCTGTGGTCCTTTTCTGCGTCTGTCTTGAATCATCTTAATCATCGCCATCACATACGCAGCTGTCATCGGAATCACTTACCAACCTATACAATTTACGGGATTGAACGACGTAGTTGATCACGTTGATTTTCTATTAAAATCTCTCGTTATTTACGTCCCAGGCATGTATAATCTTTATTAATAATATTTAGCGAATTAAAGGACGGGTCTGGCTTAGTACGAGGGTGGGTAGAAAAGTTCGTGACCTTATGTTTTATAATCTTAACGCTTACACCTAAAACCTGCATCTTCCTTCTTTATGATTATGGCAATCATGCATGACATTCCTTTTTATGATTGGCAAATCTTGCCTTTTTTAGTAAATAGAAGCTAAAAGTATGGTGGGCCCCACTGCCATGGGGTGGACCGTCATATGGCTCCCGTTCACCATGGAGATCCTCCCAACACCAGGGCTGGCTGAGTGCAAAACCCTTGTGAAGAATGATGACATAATCATTGGAAGATATCCCATGCCTAAGGTGTGACGACAAGGCTGGGAACAAAGCTGCATTCACATCTGGATCTCTCCCTTTTCTATGCTTTAGCTTTTACATCTATGAAGACAGAGAGCGGCCATTTAATCTGAAGCAACCTGTCTTTTAGTAGGATTGGGGTTTGGGGCAATTTAATTTTAGGTTCACTTGTTACAGAGGAAGTTGAAAGGTTTTTTTTTATGTCCGAGCAGTTTTGCATTTTTGTTGCATATTTATAGTGTTCAATTAATTCATATTAGACTTACATCCTGGCAGAAGTGAGTTAGGGGATAGAAGCCCCAAAAGAAGAGAAGGTGTTTCTAGGTGCCAGCTGGATGGAAGGGTCTTATCAGGCGCCTTGGTGACGAGAACTGAGGTAGAGGGTTATTTGAGATCGGTGCATATTTAATTTACTGGATTCATGCGAATGAGGTTGAGGAGTGAGATCTGGGTTAGGCCGCCAAATTGAGAGTCAGAAAATGTATTAAATATGTATTTTTTAATGCTGAGATCGAGTGAGAGAGAGAGAGGAAGGAAAGAGGGAAGGAAGAGAGACAGAATGTAGAGCGGAGTTGTGCAGAAGGGTTTCCCCCCGCGGCAGAAAAAAGCGCGGGATCTTCAGGGGAAATAGAGAAAGAGGGGAAGATAGCTAGGGTTCGAGAGAGAGGGGAAGAGGTTAGGAACCTTTGAGCCTTATCGCCTCTGCTGCTGCAGAAAAAAAACGCTATGTCGACACGAGACCAATAAGAGCGGAATGGTTTTGGGATCGGGGTTAGGGTCGGTAATACTTTTTCCTGGGCGTTAGAGAGTTTCCCCACCCCCCCCGTCTGGCGTCCAAAGGGATGCCGCCAGACATCCCTTTGGTCAGTCAGGTGGTGTCAATAACAATGTTATTGTCATATAACAATGGAAGGGTTGGGGGAAGGGGTTCCCTATTGTGTGACGTCAGGGGCTGCCTCTCCACCTTTCCTGTCGTCTGCTCCGCCTCCACCCCTGACGAAGGGGTGGTTTAGGTATGCAAATGAGTGGATGTATGCTATTGATGCGGGTGTGTATTTGCCTCGATAAGAATCGGCGACGGGAATGTGTTCAAAGCTCCGTTCGTTTTTTCCTGTTTCGTATGCAGTTACAATTAATTAAGTAATTAACAGGCCATCACGTCACCGATCGGAGTTGCATGACGGAAAATCCGATGAGTCATGTTGGTCATGTAATCCAGCGATCTGCCTAGTGATTCTCATAGCGTACCATGTACCATATGAATACGACATCAGAACGATTTATTGACTGAACCAGCTCCGATCGATCCCATTCAAGTTTCCGGTAGCACTGACCCAAAACCCGATTAGAAAGGAAGGATTACAGGCAAATCCACTGCTAAAGTCAATCAAGGACTCTCGGCCGTGGTACTCGGAGTCCCTGACGACAGTTTTTTTAATATTATACATATTAAGCATGAAAATGTCGATTACAATCATGAAAGAGCTCAAAAATGCAAGAAAGATATTATTCCGTTCGCAGCCAGGTCTGAAAATCAGGTCTGAAAGGGTTAAGGAACTCGCTTGGAATATGCATTGCGAGGAGATTGAGGGGATTCGGGCATTCCTTCCGCCTCATCCGATACCTGGGATTTCCAAAGTCACAAAATACTTAGGCATCGTTTTTCGTTACTTCATACGGAAACCGTGACTTTTTCACCGGTAATAGCCGAAAAAGAGGAAATAAAGTTCCTTGAAAACGTTTTCCCTGCCGTAACCATGCACCCATGGTAGTTCCGGGAATGCCATCATTAGGTAGATTCTCCCTCTCGGAATTTCCTGCCTTCGAGCACTTTGTTCACTTGAGAACTTCTCACTCCGGGTTTCTTCGCGTCTGCAGCTGCACGAAGGTAAATAGCCGCGGGAACACGTCGGTTCCGATGCAACCGAGACGTCAAGCCTGATTACCTTTCTCAGGCAGATGCAGGAACACTAGCTCCCATCTATCGACATCAGGATTGCAAATAACGTGATTGTACGAGCCGCTTAGGGCTCTGCAGTATGAATCCCATTCCATCCTAATATATACTCGACGGAGTGCTTGTAGTCGTTGTAGCAGTCATACGATAAGCAATGTGAAATGGAAAACACGAAGCCACTTGGACTGCACCAACGTCATTTAAAAGGGAGATTAAGAGGAAGGGCTGCTTAAACCAGGAAGAAAAACACCCAGAAAAACACACCAGGAAACCTGTGGGTTAGCCACCCATGAACCAATGGTGAGTCACCCATGAACCAGGGGTGAGCCACCCATGAACCAGGGGTGAGACGTGCAGTAAGGGATGCCGGTGCATTGCTGGTCATTCGTATGCAGCCTCCTCCTGTCACGCACTTTATCGTTTCCAGGAAATCCGCGTAAAAGCAGCGGCGATATCTCTAAGATGAACTTGATTTCCCCACAGTTTCCCGTATTTCGCGTGGAGGTGCCCTTCGAGTCACACCTGTGCTCCTTTCTCCTTCGGCAGACTCCAGTGCGTGAGTTTCAAGATGCGTACTCGGGGGTGGATTGGATTGCTCAATTGCAGGATTCTGGCATCGCAGAACTTCTCCTTTTCAAAATACTAGTACATTAGGGCTAAACAAGGACATCTCTTACTTAGCCCACTATATTTTCTTTCGATTTCTTCGTTAAGGGTCAAGAATGTACCTCGTGAGCCTATTTCCCCTTGAGAAAGGCATGAAAATGTCGAAACGTCGGGGAATGAACATTTTATTCCATCCTCTTTTGAGTTAGTCATTTCGTGCTTCTCAACAACCGTTTACTTCATGACTGACACGGGATCACCCCCTTCCTATATATATACATATATATAATTTATTTTTTTATTTTTTTTTTACACTGAAAACCTCTCGAGAAATGATCGCCGGCGGGACAGGACAAGAATTGGGGCACTCCTACAAAAAAAAATTTTTTTCCCATGAAGTTCTAAGTTTTCCTGCTGTCTACATAAAATTCTAGTTCTTTTTTTTTAACGAAAGTCTTTTGTTATTTTTTCCGGCTATTCTTGCATTATTTAAATTCTTTCACTTAACTTTCATTCCTCTACTTATACTACATATTATTTCCCACGTAATTATTCTGATCCTATTTCCTGAACGAATTTCTTCGGATCCGCTAAACGAACGACTCGCCTCGTTCTCTCACAATTGCTCAATCGTCGCTGTTTGGTCCTCTCAATTCGGATCTTCTCGAAGCGCATTCATGATATTTTTTCATCATCGAATCGCAATTTGTTTTTTTCCTTGAAGTTTGAACGAGGAGGAAAATGCATTTCCCACGCTTCCTCATCCTCATCGTGAGTCTCATTTCCCATTCAAAAAAAAAAATTCTATTAGGGAAATTCGGCAAAAATCGTCACTTCCTTCCCAGGTGACCGCGCTGGTCACGGCGGGATACGCCGTCGCCACCCCGGCGGGATTCGCCGTCGCCACACCGGCGGAACATTCGCCCGACGAGTTTCGACCCTGGAGGCACCAGTGAGTCGGCCCGCTGAGGCATCCGTCTTGAAGGAAGTGAAGGCCATTGGGAAAGGCCACGGAGGATTTTGACTCCGGCGGCAATAATCGAAATCGGCCTCCCTATTCGCTAATTATTAATTATATAGAATTCCTAATTTATTGTGTGTCCTTTGACTACCGACAAAATTGCGATTTTATTAACTTTTCCCTTTATTGCATTACTGAAAATTTCACTAATGGACTGGAACCTTCTGGTATTTGAATTCCCACAGCCAGAATCACGCGCAGGAGTACTGGCACGAGGACCATTATCAACCGTACTACTTCCACAAAAACTTGAGGGTGGTGAAGCCGTACTTCGGGAATCAGGGACACCATGCCTACCGGACGGCCACGCATTTCGGCGGGTTCGGCCGTCGTCGTCGATGAGGAGAGAACGTGTCGATCGTTTTAGAAACGTCTGCAAACGTGTCGTCTCGGCGATTTAGAATAAATTTGCGTGCGGGAATGACATTTTTGAATACGTTTTTCGTGGATTCGGGCGAAGTCCCTCGATTTCGATGCGGTCCTCCTTCTCTTTTAAGGGAAGAGAGAGTCGGTGGATGGAAAAGTATTCGTGTTTGTAGACCCGATATAAGTCTGAATAAAGTAACTAGTGAGCCTACATGTATGAACTTCCTTAATAGTTGGGACACAAGGTTCCGAGCATCGTGGAAGGTGTGAAGAAGAAGATCTATAAATGGAGAGGAGAGATAGGGCCAAAGGTACTAGTTGCCCCCTTCCCCGAATAACTTGGAGATGGAGTGAGTATGCCATCTAGCGGGGAAAGATGGGAACAGAAATCTCATAATACCGAGTTAAACGTCTTTGATCGGTGGATATCCCCCCACCGTTCACAAGAGTTTCAGTGATCATATTTATAGCACGATCACTCAGTGGTGGTTTTCTTTTTTTTTTTTTGGGGGGGGGGATTCCAAGTTGTGACTCCACGAATAAGAATTGGCCGTCGTTTCGAGTGTCGGTTAATGGAGTAAGGAATGGAAATGTCATGCGAAAATCCTTAATCGAAATTGGAAGGTCTGGAAAGACTTTAAATCATTCCATTCCTCATCATCCGGCTTTGTCATCGTGTTCGGAACGTCATAAAATCATCACATTTGAATATTTCTCGTTCTGCCATGATGAGCCTCTCAACGAGAGGCAAAGCACGATGTGAATGCTGAGAAGTGAAGTTTCTCATCTCCCTCACGAGTGAGGGAGAAGATTAGGAAGCCCTCGTGAAAGTGAAGAGAGGAAGAGGTTTTGGAATGAAAACACATCGTATTTCGTCTCAGAAAGTGACCTTTTCAAGATCGTCGGTCTCGATTAGGGCCACACAGTCACAGATACGTATAATAAAACCACCGATGAGCCCGAGTGGCTCACGCGCCTAGCGTCGGAGGAAGCGCCGTGACTTGCACGTGCACGTGCGCGAGACAAGGTCACGTGCGTGAAAGCAAGGTCCCGGAGGGATTGGACTGGGACCGGCTTTGCTGGGGCCCCTAGGGGTTTAGCTTCGTCTAACATTTCCCTGTTGGCTGTTCTTTGTACTTGGAAGAAATAAGAGGAAAACCAGGCTCACACTCACCCAATCTCCACTTCCTTCCCTCCCGTCCACGCGCTGCACACTCCCGTCTTCAATTTACATAACGGCCTCTCTCCCCAGTTGGCCAAGTAGTTTGACGCATGCACTCGGAATTTGAATTCCTCCCGAACATACGTGAAAGGCTTTGGAGGAGAAAGCCACGAAGCCTTCACCGATTCGCCGTGATCTCACCTCTCAGACTTCTCACCAAACATGCAATTGAGTGCAAAGAAATTCTCTCAGGTCAATTTTGCTCCTTCGTTCGTGACTTGGCAATTCGGGAAATTTTCTATGAAGAAAACTTACTTTACTTTCTTTTTAAGTTTTAGGTTTTCAGTCCTGTCTCGTAACTTCGATTCCAGTCCTGAAATAATAATTTTTTGTCTTAAATTTTCTTTGATTTCAATACAATTAAGAGGTTTGTTGCTCGGGTTTCAGATGATATTTCCCCTTCACTATCCCCTTATACGAACTTGGCCTTACTCAAGATGCGAAGATGCAGCGAGACAGAATGGCACAGCTGTTTTATTTCAGCCTTGTTTTTATGATTCCCATCATGATGAGTGAAAAAGAAATGATTCGAATGAACAAAGATCATTGTTTTAATCTGCAAATTTGTTCGGCCACAAGGCAACAACCACTCAGCTATTTCATTCATTGGAATGAGATAATAATGACTGCGCGTTTCTCTCCATGTATTTTTAGAACTCAAACAATAAGCCATAGTCCTCTGCTTTTCCCCATCTTTCTCATCTTGCCTTCAAAAGCAGCAGGTAGACAAGATGAGAGAAAATGGAAACCCAACTGGAGAAACAATTCGAGGGTGAACAACCGAATAAAGAAAAAAAAGAGTCTGGAGACCGTGGTGCAGCCAGAGCAGGACTGGAGGGGTCCGACCTCTTCGAGAGCCCAAGAGCGAATGGACGGGAAGAGCGCAGCCACGGCCTTCTATAGCCCAGATAACTTCCACGGCGAGTGAAATATGCCTCCACCCACCCAGTCGCTCCGGAGGGCCCTCTTGCAATGACAACATGCATGCGGATATTTGTGTGGCTGCAGCGTTTGAAACTCTGATAGAACGGTTTCCTATCATTTCGCCGAGTGACAACTCGCCATCACCTCATAACCATAACAACTCCCTCACCATAACCGGGCGAGCCGAATCGTCGGAAGCCAAATTTGGAGGAAGAGTGGACACCATCTCGACCCTCGTTGTCTCCGGATTTAGCTGAACGTGACTCTTCCAAAAAAAAATGGTATTGCCCATGAAGGAAATAAGAATGGAGCTCAAGGAGGAGCCTCAAAAGAACAACTATGGGTTACCCACATCCACCGAGAAACGCTTTAAAATATGTCGTTTCAAGGAATGAAGCTATGCATACCGTTGAAAGGTACTTCGTGAAGCGGGAAAAGTTGGTAATAAACTAAGCTCCCAGAAGTACCAATGTTGACATACATTTGAAGCAGCTCTCGTTCCTCCGTAACTGAATGAGAAAAAAATTAGAATAACTCTTTTTCTTCGTGGCGCTACTAAAATATATTGACTCCCGTCACAACATCAAAAAAGAAACCCAATGCTCACTTCCCGGAGCGACATTAGTGAGATGGAAACAGCAATTTGCATCTGAGGAAGGAAAAAACACTCCTCGCGATAGAAAAGAAGTCGAAGCCAAAGAAATCTCTCGTGCAGAAAGCCCCCGGTAAACAGGCAGGCGAGCCTCACACGTGATTCAGGGAGGGAGGCACCTTCGAAGGAGGGGGGGATCCGGGCAGAAGAGATGCAGGCGGATAACAGACGAGGCGATCCTCTTCACGCCCTTCGCTTCCAGGAAGGACACGGAAAAACAGCCGAGATATGTATGAAAGGAGATGATTTCTGCCTCGATCGCATTTCGTCTCCCGCCTCGCACCTCACGAGTTCTTCCTTTCTCTCCGGATTCCAACCGTCCCAAGCACACCGATCCGACTCGCTCCATCGCGAAGTGTCTCGTCTCCCGCGCCGCAATCCGAAGAAATCCTCTTCTCGGACCGTCTCTTCCCGTTTCCTTCTAGCCCCAAAGGTCTGTCTTCCGAGCGCATCGCTGCTCGCGGCGATGCACTTTTCAAAGCGATACGATATATCGGAATCGAGTTACAACAATCAACCGTCTGGACCGCTCTTTCACAAGACATCCACCCCGCACGTAAACGAGCGAATGACCCTCGACCAAAGCGCCGCCAGCGAAAGTCGCATCCGCACTGCAGTTAACGACAGCGTCCATTCGATGAAGAATCTTCAACGGTTGCAGGAAATCCTTCATTCTCCTTCCTCTTTCTGCTGGCACTTTTAAAACCTTAATTGTAGTGAATGTGACTCCAGCTATTTCATTGAAACGCATAGAAACCCATCAAATAGCAACAAAAAAAAAAATTGGCATTTGAAATATTGGTGCCCCCTTGAGTTAGACGAGAGGCAGCGCGAATCCCTGCGCATCGTAGCAACAGATGTATCGAGATCGCATGCAGCAATTTGGGGCAAGAGTAAGCACGGTAAGTTTTAAAATAAATGAAAGAATTTGCGTGAAGATCCCATTCAAAGAACTTATTACATTTTCGGCAGAAGGCAAGTTTTCCTTTAAAAATTGGGTAATGTCGAAGAGAAGAAGAACACGCTCGGGAGTCAGTTCCGCGGCTGTTCCATGACTTTAATCCGTTTCTAAATAGAAATGGATTGGCAGGGACTCGCCTTTCGGGAAAAGGTTGGAGGGGAAGGTGGAGGGGAAGGTGGAGGGGAAGGTGGAGGGAAAGGGGGGGCGAAAAGAGAAGGGGAAAACGGCGGCACTTTCTCGCTTTCGTCATGTTCTCGGTTTTCGATCGCAGACTGGCGATAGCCATGCTAATTCTTTCCTTCCGGGAAGCAAGAGGCGGATGGAAAGATGCAAAGAAGTGGAACGATGCTCTCTGGGATTGGGGAAAACCCCGTGCTTCTTCGTGTCGCATGGGAGTAGGGGAAATCGGGGAGGTTGCCCAAATTCCGAGTCGCTCTCGTTCCCGGCGGAAGTCCGAAGTTATTCTTATATTAGTTATTTTTATCGTTATTTTTTTAAATTTTTTTTATCAAGTAATTTTTTTTTCGAACGGAGATTTCGAGTCTTGCTCCGTTTTTCTCGCCTCGTCCCTTGCTTCCGTCATTTCATCGAATCCGGATCCATCCCCATGCTCTCGTCTCCTCTCTCTCTCAGGGTCGAACCGAGAATGGACTTCTCCCGCTTCCTCTTCGTCGCGAGTGCCCTGGCGCTCCTGCTCTTCGCCGCGGAGTCCCGATGCGACGAGGCGCACGCCGCAGATCGAGTCCAACGGAGTCTGTGAGTCGCGAGTTCTATCTCTGTGAGGGAAAAGTGGAAGAGAAAAGAAATGGCTCCTAGCGAAACTGCAGAAAATTTCAAAGGCATCGGTCGGGTTCTTTTTCTCAAGGTCTTTTTCTCAGTCTTATTTTCTTAAGCGAACGGAATTCCGATGCATCTTGTTTGGAACCGAAAATAATGAATCCTTCGGAGTTCCCATTACTTAAATGCCTAAAACCCTCTCCGTGCCACTGAAAATTGTTTCGAGCTTGCGGACTTCTTCGCCCCATCTCCACGCAATATCTTTCTCTTCGAACTAACCTGGAGCACATTCGATCTCGCCTTGCGTCCCCACAGGGACGATTCGGGTGAAGATTACTACGGATCGGACGGATTTTCCTCCGGCCAAGCGGACTACGGGCCAGACTATGGACCAGACTACGGACCAGACTACGAGCCTCGACGGTAGCAAGGGAAGAGAAGGACCTGCCGTTAGTAATGAGATTTCAGCCCCCTTGCCCCCCCCCCCCCCCCCCCCCCCCTTCCCTCCCTCGCCCCCCTCCTGACGAATGATTTGGTTGAGGTGTTGTCAGAATAAAGGAAAAATTCGAGATGTAAACAAAAGTGTATTTATTGCTCCAAGTTGCACGGATAGTTGAGCTCTCCGTATCCCTCCCGGAAGAATGGAAAGCGTTTCTGATTTTCCCAGGTTTTCCGAATCCTTCGGGTCCTTTGCCGTGTCGGGCAGGAACGAAAGCGCTCGGCAAGGAAAGTGGGACCTCGTCATTCCGCGAGGGTTCTGGAACCTCGCGGCAAGGTGGATCCCCGCCGCTTTCACATGGGAGCCTCAGAGCTGCGAAGCTTCGAGGCGAGCGAAGATGAAATCCCCACGCGGGGAAAAGGCCAATGTGAAGAACTGCGAATTTTTGTGACGGTCGTGTTTTTTTGAATTCATGCCGAAGGAAAAAAAAAAAAAAGACGGGTCACCTTGAAATTTGCTGAATTTACAGAACAAGAATGGTCCTTTGTCTCGGTAAGTTTTGGAGAAAAAGACATGATTTACTCAGTATATAAAAGATTTACTCATTGATTTCTACGAAATGATTCGTTTGTTTGTCGTATTTTATTATTTCAACAGAAGAAAAAATACTTATTGATGATTCAGCATCAAAGTTCCAGATCAAGCATCGAGCTTCCAGCTGAGCTGCTGAACTTTAATGTTGTTGTTCCTGAGACATCAACTATTTTAAACAGGCAGAGCATACGTCACCGCGGGAAGGTCAACCATTTCAAATCTCGTAAGCCAAGGAGGCCGACAGGATCCAAAGTGCCAGGGACTCTTTTCTGCGAGGGCGTGCCGTAGGAGATCGAGATCTGAATAGGGACGGTTGACGAGGACGGGGAGACTCAGGGAGGGAGGGAGGGAGGGAGGGCGGGCCGCGCGTGAACCAGGAGCGCGACGCGGAGGAGATCTCACTCCATTTTTTCGACCTCCACTTCCAGGAAGGACGCGCGAGAACAGCCGAGATGTGTATGACGCGATTCCTCCACCCGCTCGCCGCATTCCTTCTGGACGCGCCCTTCGGGTCACATCTGCTTGCTTTCTCGTTCCTTTAGACTCGAGTGCTAGTGGTGCTGGATAATAATAAATAAATACGAAAAGTACGGGGTTTTTTTCGCAGCCCAGTTTTCCATCTTCCAGCGACTTTAAATTGGAAGAAATCCAAACGGCCAAGCTTTTCCCGTCATGTTTTGCACTCAAGGTCTCTGTGTCTCATACGTAGTTCCTTGTGGTAATCCAGTATGATTCAATGGTAAATGGGCTATGATGAAGTCGAATAGTCATGGAACAACCGGGAAGGCTTTAAGAAAGCTTTCTAAATTATGAAAGGAAATTTATGATTATTTACTTGCATTCGATTTGCATCCCCGTTGAAGAGAGTAGGGAATGAAAATGCTCCACAAGATAGGCAGTGCCATTTCATTTCCCTTCCCTAGAATTTTTTGTAAAGTTTTTCCTAAAATAATTTCTGAGAAATCACATGTTTTACGCGACAAGGGCATGAGTGCTCCTCCTTTTTTCCGTTGGTTCTTTTCTCACTAAGGGCATGTGACATACTCCTTCCGTATCCATGAGAGAAACCTGATAAACTTTTGCCAAATATTCAATAGTTTGGATGAAACTGAGCTGCAATGACCCGTGGAGACATTCCGAGCAGCCCTTTGCTCATCTCAACACAATTCATATTTAGCACTTTGAACCTTGCCAATTCGAATGCGCTCAAAATTTTAAAGCAATAATTCGCGAAACGGCGGAAACTAAAAACGTCAACGAAGACGAAAGAGAATTTTAGTGCGACGTGCGTCAAAGACGCAGGGGGATCGCTGGCCATTCCGATTCCATATTTTATCCTCACTTTCCAGGAAGGACGTGCAACTACAGCTTGCATATGTATGAAACCGAATCGATTTCCTCACCGGTCTCCGCATTCCGTCTAGTCGCGTCCTTTGTGCCACGTTGCCCAGCCGCTTCACTTCTCAGTCCTTCAGACTCGAGTAGCGAGTGGCGCTGGATTATTCAGACTCGAGAACAAACTGATCAGGGACTTGTTTATTTCGCAGCACAGTTTCCCACCTTCAATCGGGCTTGAAAATCTGAAAAAGAAATCCGTGCAGTGAAATCTCTCTTCCCGTCACTTTTTGAACTTCAGCACAAGGTTTGTATTTCTGATGGATCGGTTCGCATGGATGACGTGATTCGAATGTATCATGGCTAAAATGGATTATGATGAATTCGAATAACAGTCGACCACCCAGAGCATCTATAAGCTTTCTAAATTACGTAATGAAATTCTTGATCGTTGATTCACATTTGGTCTGCATCCCCGTCGAAGAAAGATGTGAGTGAATTAGATTTCACTTCCTTCACACCCGAATTCTTTTCGCGAGTCCATGTTCACGATCTGAGCGAGTCCATGTTTCCTCCCAACTTGCTCCTCGACGAATCGAACGTTTGCACTTCTCAGCGGCGGTCGATGATAATCGGCCACGGTTGCAAGCGATGGGAGTGGGCACTGATTTCGAACGATCATCTCATCGTGAACAGAATAACACATATAATATATATAATAATAACACATATAATAGCCTGCATTTAAAGTAGATGCGGTTTTGCAGAAATGGGAGTCATCCAATCCCTTCTAACCGAGGTATTTCCTTTTCTCTCGTAGTTCGGACGATCGATCGGAAGATGAAGTTCTCCCGCTTCACGGTCCTCGTCGTGAGTCCCCTCCAAAAACCATCATTCCCTCACGATGCTTCGAAGCAACCATGAAACCAGGAATTTTTTTTTTTTCCGCAGGTGAGTGCCATGGCCCTCCTCGTGGCGCTCTTCGGAGTTTTGCCGTGTGAAGCGGCGGTCCGGGCCAGACGAAAGGCGTGAGTCGGCAAAAGGCTCTCTTTTTCCTACTCTTGAATTAGGTAAAAAAAAAAAAAAGGTCAAAAGTGACGGTGGACTTTTCTGAAAATCCACAACACTCCGATTATGGCTTTGGAGCTCGTCAGCCCCGCTTTTTTTTTTTCACTAAAAATAGAAAGTTCCTATTGAAATTGACTACTGCAGACAGTCTTATTTAGGACAAGTGAAACTATTCACCATATTTGAATTTCTACAATTTTTAAACCTTTTTTTTGTCCTCCCCCCCCCCCCTCAATTTTTAAACCTTTTTTTTGTCCCCCCCCCCCCCCCCCAGAGTCGATTACGAGGAATACGAGGAACTAACCCCGTTCGGACCGCACTTCGACCACGCTCAATTCGAGGCGTATCCACCCGATGACGAACCTCCGCGTTACCACGGTTACCGGAAGGCGACGGATTTCGGAGGATTCGGGCGCCGGCGGTGACGGACTCCAGTGACCGCGTGCTTAGTCGTGGGGTGTCTTCGTCGAGGGACCGAGTCGATGCAGTCTTCGGGACGATCCATCTGCGTTTCGGGTGTACGGCGTGCCGTGAATTCTGGTCGGGATGTCCTCGTCGTCACCATGGAAATAAAGATGCGTTTGGAGTAGAAGTTGTTGGTATGAGTGAAAATGATGTGAATTGCTTGAATTACCGGTATATATTACGTATCCATATATCATCTACACTCATATGGATATAGCAATATTGTCGTGCCCATAACTGGATATGGGCCTGCCCCTACGAAACAGTCCTACAGGATTCCTAAAGGAACGTACAGGAATGTATAGGAATCCCGTAGGAATCCTAGAGCTTTTGAAAACGTGAAAAATCTATAGGATTCCAATGGGACCATCACATCAGGATGGACATGAACCAAGCCGGTTGGCTCCTCACCGACCACGGGGAGAAGGCTTTCTACCTTGCTCTTGCCTGAGATACAACTGCCGGTGAGAGAGAAGAACCCAGCTAGGAAATGAGGGATGGCGAAACAATATATGAAGGGCTGAAAAGCGATGCGGTCTCTCTGCGAAAAATTCCCCCTGGAAGATATAGTCGATGCGATGCACATAATTCCCTATTCCATCTCGTTAAAGATGGTGGTTTTTGGGATAAACATGTAACTAAGAAACTGATTTCGACTCACTTCCAAAAGGACGGTCCCTGGAATATTCTCTCATGTGGTATGGAGGCGGACGAAAGAACTTTTTGCAGAAATTTTTTTTAAGCAAACGTTTTGCACTGTACCTTTCGGCGTTTCATCGTGTTTTTCACTCGAATTAGTCATTTTCTCACATGACATCGACCAGGGTGTAGGGTGGTATGGCGGATCGAAGCAGAAGCAAGGATTTCCGTTCTTGGGTGCAGATGTCGCCCCCGTCGCTCTTGCGGGCAGCCTCGCAATCCTTCCAGAGCAGCGTCCATGACTTTGTTTCTCTTAATCTCGATCTTCGGGGAATGTCATTCCTGCCGGAGGTAATCTGCTTTTGAGGATCGATTCCGAATCGCCAAAAAGCGATTGTAGTCCCTGAAGACGTATTTGGAGATCAGAGAAGAGCTTGGCGTCTCGCTCGGATCCGTGCAGAGCATTTGTCTCAGACTCGAGGAGACAGGCTCAATTTAAAAAAAATGCTCCAGGTGTGACGAATGACGTCAGTGATGACAATGGCGATTAATATCCTGCTGAAGAGAGGAATATCAATATGAACCCTCCCAAATACACAATATATGGAAATGGTCTTTTTATGTTCGAGTGGAAAAATTCCCCTTTCGTGTCTTTCTGTTTCTGTTTACTTTCAATATACTTTCAATAAAACAAGTGAAGTTTTTGCCTCGTTGACGGATTCTGAAGTATCCCTCCCCACATCGAACTCATGTAGGCAGATTATGCTTGGGGATTATCTCAGATCCCAGATTAGGATCTGAGATTGTGCATCGAAGCCCAGCCGAGTTTTGCTACATCGTTGAGCGAACAGGAAATGAAAAGCGTCAAGCTTTTTATTATTTATTTGAACAAACTTTATTGGAAGGGTTTGCGTTCGCAACGAGACTTTGCTCGGTCCCTCATTTCCGGTTCCCTCAAGAATTCATTCGATGAACCCCTTAATATTCCAAGTAGAGAAAGATGTGGCTAGTCACCAAAGGCACCAGCGCCAAGGCCTCCTGCCTTAATGTCCCACGCCGAGGTGTCTTCGTCGAGGGAAAAATCGTCTAGCACTAGTGAAAAACATTGTATCATTGCCCCCCCCCCCACCCACCCAAAAAAAAAAAAAAAACTGGAAACGTGAGAGGAGTCCTCACTCGTTTTCTCTCTTCGTGATTCTGAAAAGTACGAAGAGAGAAGTTGACTTTCTCCAAAAGATATTCGAAATTCAATCCAGTTTTAACATTCTGACGAGGAACGCTCGCTAACGTTTTTCCAGATCATTGGTACCGGCAAGTCGAGAACGAAAATACAGGCAAAATAAATAGCTGGTCGTTCGAACGCCGGTCTGCCGTGAAGCACAGAAGCACGACGACCGTTTCGTGCCTGGCGAACGCGAAAGGACTCGATGCCGCATTTTTCAAGTTCCCTTTTAAAGGCTCTCCATTCACTCGTACGAATCCGAAAGCGTGAGTCGATTCTCACGTGGAGCACTGGCGAGAGAAGGCCACACTCGAAATGGAAATTCAAATCCATATGTCCTTTGAAAGGGGAAAGCGAGACCGGTTGGAGAGGAAATGGAGACCGTAAAATAAATTTTAAAAAATTGAAATTCATTTCCCGACCTTGGTCGCATCACGTCAAACCCCTTTCGAAAAATTTACATTGCTTACTTTATCCTCTGATGATCTTCAGATCACACTAAGATCATCTTCAGATCATCCTACGTTGGACTAATACCGAGAAGGGCATCAAGTCTTGAGCATTCGGTTCCTGCATTTTTCGCCTTTGAATACATTGTATGTATGTTAAGCAATATTGGAAACGTTTTAAGAACTTCACT
Organism: Darwinula stevensoni; assembly: GCA_905338385.1. Taxonomy (NCBI): domain Eukaryota; kingdom Metazoa; phylum Arthropoda; class Ostracoda; order Podocopida; family Darwinulidae; genus Darwinula; species Darwinula stevensoni. The sequence goes on along the minus strand of CAJPEV010003350.1, from coordinate 13,236 downwards.
TACTAGGAGATTTTTCTCTTTGTGGCATTTGTCACCTTCCTCACATCACACGATCCATCGCGTTTTGAGTCCTTCTCTTCGAAGATGGAGGCCTTCTTTCCGGTTCCTTATTTGATGATTATTTAAAGCAAAATGACCCCTAACCATGGAACATGCTCCCAGCCGCGGAAAGTTGTGATCGCCTCATCGCGGGATCAAAGCGAATAAGAGCGTTCAAGCCAGATAATCCCGTTATTCTCCACATTTCCAAGTCGCGACGGGCACATCCCCAGCCAAGTTAAAGCGCTGCAACCTCCTCCTTCATAAGAGTCGTTTGAGGCCTCTCGAACGCAATTATCAACGGGGCCTCGGAGGGATCGTAGCCGAGCGACAAGGCCCCCACCGACATCCTCCGAGTCTCTCCGCCCCAGGGCATAGAGTTCGATGGGAGGTGCTCCCATTCATGGCCTTCCACTTTTCCCCCGCTTCTGCTGAACTTACTCTCTACGGAAGCGATTAGAGAGGGCCACTCTCCATGGCATCAGCACTTTATGCATGAAATATTCTTCATAGCTTCCTCTGATTCATTTGGGAGTCTTACATCTGCGCCTCGCTCCTCCTTTCTCGACTGAGCACGATTACTCTGGAAACGAAGAGATCGCTAAACACTCCATCCAATGATATCTTCATAAATTCTTCGAGTATTTCGTTTCACATCGAGAGAAATATCGGGTGGCGAAAGGAAGAACGCGTCCTGTCGACGTCTTTACAAATTTTACAAATTTACAAATTTTATGCTACCGGGCTCATCAATTGGTGAGAACAAAACGCAATGCAGAAACTCGGAGCACGCGACGACCTCTCATAAATCATAAAAGTCCAGAAAGATCGGCGTTGGATCAGAAAGGAACCTGTATATTTCGCGTTAAACTTTTTTTTCTCCCACGATATCTGAGATGGTTCCACCAGATGGAATTTAAAAAATACTGGACGAAGAGGCAATAATGCATGGAATAGAAAACTTTCGGTAATGTAATCGTGCATGTCGATAGGCGTATCGAAGGATCGGTTTCGTTTCAAATGCGGTTCGTGTTTCACAATGAACTGCAAGAGAGACTATCTCTTACTTGAAGGAAACCAATGCGAATCGTCAGATCCTGTCACTTGATTGATGCGGGGAATATTATTAACTAGCTAGTTAATCAGATTGCAAGTTTTCCATTTTTCTGCCTATGTTTTCCTCCGCACGGGCCAAACCGTTCCACGCACCAAATTTCGCAAGCTTGCGTCAATCGGTTTCCCGGGCGGGAGTCACTTTTGAAACACCCTGTAATGCGTGAGTACGGCAGGGGCAAACGCTGGCAGGAATTCCTTTTGATGATCTCTTTCATCGCAAGTAGATCATTTCCTTGCGCGTATTTTGGAGAATTTCAGCACATTTCTGGATGCATGTCGATTTGTTGTACTCATCGTGTGAAAATGGCAGTGTCGTAGGAAATTGCGTCGGACGGAGGAATTTCGCGCACGAATCATTATCGTTTCGTAGTTTGTCGTAACGGATTCCATACCTGGAGGAAATTCCTCGGCTAGAAACGTAGGCAACCAGGTAAGACTGAAAAGATGTTACCTGGCATTGCACCTTCATCCGTTCGTCCCGCGTCGTCAGCAAAACGTTTCGACTGGTCGTGGCATCCCTGGCACATCTACTTCGGAGGGGAAAGTGCATTGAAAGCCGACGGTATTGAACCTGGAGACTCCGGTTCGTCGAGAATGGAGAGATTCATGCATGAATGAAAAACTCTGGCCTCGGTGAAGGTCGGGCGGAAAGGGAATTCCTTCTTTGCAGTTTTATGCAATTTTTTTGGTATCCCCGATGCCTATCTTCCCTTTCATCCAGTTAATCCCTGATGAACATGCATTCCACTTAATTGCGAATGAAATGTTAACTCATGCTTAAAAAACAATCGAACTTCTCATTTTAAATCAGCAAGAGTCCCTACTTGCAATGCCCCGATATCTAGTTCCGGCCTGAGCACATTTCAGTACAAAACTGATTTTTCCAGCGAGATAACATCCAGAATGGAGAAGGAAGAGAAGGAAAATCTCCTTAACCCGGCCGAGGACCGTTTTAATCCCAGCATGTCCCAGTCCAGAGCCCACAGCATTCGAGCCTTGTGATGAGGCCAACACATACCCACTCTTCCTCAGAATTAGATCGCCTTGAGGGAGGAAGGAGCACGTCGAGGGGAGCACGGCAAGGGGAGCACGGCGAGGGGAGCACGGCGAGGGGAGCACGGCGAGGGGAGCACGGCGAGGGGAGCACGGCGAGGGGAACACGGCCCGCTCTGTATACATGTGGCTGCTTTTCCGCTTTTATGCAGGCCTCGCGCACTTTTTCAGCTGCTCGATTGTCTTGGAGGAGGGAAAAAAGAAAAATGAAAGTCATGATTATTATTATTATTATTGAATTGCTAAATATAAGTGAGGAGAATTGCCGCTTGGCGCGCTTGGCAAGTGGGATCGCCAGACTTATTGGCAATCATTCAAGACCCTGCAGTTTTTCCTGAAATATTTTCGGCGAGGCCATCACCTGCTAATCGCCAAGATCTGCACTAACTAGCCTGCTTTAGCAGAAGCATGCTAGTTTTTACCTTAGATAGCATATTTCATGGGTTAAAAATTCTCAAATAATCAATCTGAATATGAATAAGAGCTGGAGTCCTTCAACGGTAAACATTTCTGAACTGGTTGGAGTGTTTATCATGCTTCTATCGAAGTATTATTGTTTTGCTTTCTTAGCGTGCATCAGGACTAATCGGAGACAAACGGGAATTGCTGGCGATTGAAAGGAAAAAAGGAGCGAGAAATTAATTAATTGACTGTTACGTGAAGGCCTCTGATGCACGATATCGTGAATATATGAACCACTTCATAAAACAATTTATAACCAAGAAAACCAAGGAACCAAGGATCCACTCTGCAGAAGCATCAATGATACTACAAAGAAATTAAATGAGCCACGGGTATAGTGCTACCCTAAAGAAGGTGCCGAAAAAAATCCTTCTTCTCAATCATTACAACCCGTGTCCGATGTCATTGCCCACGTAGCAATTTTGACCCAAAATAAATCCATTGGACATGTCCCTCATGGACACTTGGACATCCGATGCATATCCTTCTCGGACATCCCCTGGATGACTAAATGTCTCGTCCAAGGAAAATCCTTGGACACGTCCATTGGATGGACGATTGGATGTCCGTCTCTTTGGTTCCATTGGAGGTTCCCTTGGGGAAAGCTTTTGGATCACCATTGAGGTAGCAGTGATACGATCCCAAGGTAGCTACGGAGCATAATATGCATTCTCTTCAATATTCATGGTGTAGAAGAGCATTTCCTGCAAATAGAGATCGTACCCTCTCACGTTTCTTGAAGGAACTGGTAGAGAAATCGTACGACGAAAGGCGAAGTATTATTGAATTGAATTCGACTTCTAATCCTTATCTCTCAATGAAAAGAGTTTGCTTCCCAATGCTAAATGGAACCGTATATATACAGACAGAACATTCGCACTTCACAAGGGGAACCACACTCTCAACATACAATCTGCAAGAATTGCCGGGAGTTTCCTTGAGTTGTGTTACGTCTCTCAACGAATTAATTAATTAGAATGACTTCATTCCTTAGGCTTGCACGTGAGAAATTATCGAGTGAAGGATGAATACTTACGTAGAACAATTCCTTGGCATTTTGGGAATCGGGAGACCTACAGCGGCGAGATGAGCGCGACCTCGCTTACATCAAGGGAACTTCATATTCCCTGAATTCACTGCGAGATGTCAGGTCATGAAGAAGGCCTCAGCGGGGCAGGACATCCATCCAAGGACATCCAATGGAAGGCCTTAGGAAGTTGTCCTTGGAAGTTCCTTTGCTGGAGGTCCAATGGATGCCCGAAGAAGGACTTTTCCTTCGCATTGTTGAAATCATGCACTGGTCTAATTATAATGTCACACTATCTACATATTGAGTGAAGTTAATGGGTTGGGACCTAAGTTGGGAGATTATGATATAACTGATATGATATATGATATATAACCGAAATGATATAACTTTGGTTATTTCAAACTGATCCGTTTCTTTTATTTTGGGTGATGTTGTGGACACTTCCGTGGTTTTTTTTTTTGTTGAAATTAAAAAATAAATAAATAAACCACGGGCTTAGGTATGAGGCAAAGCGGTAAAAATTTTTAAAAGAGACAAAGTCAGTATCGAAGATACGATGAAACGTTACTGCCATCATTGCAGCGTTCCAAAGGCGCCAACCGAGAAAGCAATGTATCACACTGTTGCAAGGTTCAGGGAAAGGTTGGGAATGAATCGCCATGTTGGCGCCTGCCGCCGCCGAGGCCTCAACCAATTGGCGAAGCTTCAATGTTGCTTGCTTACCTCACGTGAGCGAGATCGATCTGACGGCTTCTAATCCTTACGGTTCGCTTTAACGGGCCGGAGGGATCTTCTCTGGGGGTCTTTCGGGAACAGAAGCAGCCGGAAACCTTTCACTTAGACCGGTTCGAGCATTTCACCGCAGCACAACACGGCATCATCGCTTTAAATCAACTGAGAGCAACTTCACTTTCTTCGCAAGGACCGGGTTCATGCAGCAGCTGGAGCGAAAATGGCGTCCATGCGCGTCAGCCAATCTGATGCGTGGAAAACTGTGACCCAGGTTGGCCAGGCTCTCTCTACAGGGGCTGTAGTGCCAAGGCGATCACGATGAGACCTGGTGGTTCAGCCGCGACCGAGTTACTTCTCACGGTTTGGACGAGGTGTCGCCACGGTCTGTGCGATATGGCGGCGGCCGTGGATGACGCAACGTGAACGTAGTTGAATTTATCGTTAGCGTACGATCGCGATGCTTACGACTGGTGTGTAAAAGTTATTCCCCTGAATTATGGGTGGCATTTAGAGAAAAGTTCGTCCAGTGGAAAAGCCGAATTTGTCTCTCTAGGAGTCGAGTGTGGTAGGTTTTTCCAGTTTGATGACAGCAAGGGAACGAGAGGTAACCGACTTAAGTTGCCGCGACGCCTCGCATCTGAAAAAAAAAGGTTTGCTTCATAATCAAGAATGCGTTGGATGAAATGACAATCCCAATATGCTTCGAGACGTCCAGGATTGTATCTGACGGACAGGTCTCGACGTATTTATTTTTGGGAAATCGGTTAAGTAGAACAACCAAACGAGAACTTCGTGTTGGAGTGAAAATGGAGACTCTCCAACTTCGAGTCTTTAAAATGGAGACTCTCCAACTTCGTGTTGGAGTTTAAATGGAGGCTCTCCAACTTCGAGTTGGAGAGTCTCCATTTTAAATTATTTTAGATTATAATTAAATATGTATTTTATTATATTTATATTATCCTCTGTACAAGATTCGCAGGACTTATCGAGGCGCCGAAAAAATGCACTTAAAAATTAGAATGGGCTTCAGGGCTGCCTCTTTCTTCCGACACTCCTTACAGGCAAGACTTCAAGGCCAAGGACTCCAAGTCCATAACAACCCATACTCGAGTAAGGAAATTGGGGAATTCGGAAGAAACTGCACGAAACCTCATACGATTCCCCCACTCAAAAAATAAATTAGCAATAAAACTCTTCACAAACGAGAAGGGAAACTAGACGCGGATGGATGTTCCTTTCGCGAAGAATTTCCCCCTCCTTCCTTCGACCTTCGCGTTCCGCATGATTTTTCACCCGTCAGCGATGACTGGGCGGCGAGAGGCTTTTTTCGCTTTCGGGCTGGACCGCGCGCGGCGCTCGAGTGCAACATCTCCCATCGCGGGAGATGTTGCACCTATATATGTACCTCGTTTTCCAATAGAATATCGTAAGATCCCATTGAATCCCAATAGGATACCTTTGAGATCCTATTGGTTCCTATCGGCATCCTATGGGATTCAATGGGATCTTGCGTGATTTTCCCTACAAAGAAATGTTCATCTCGACTCTGTACACGATTGAACTGCTTCTAGAGAAAAACAATACGATATTGGAAGCGCAGTTATGTCGAAGGGCGAATTTTCCATATCCGGGGATCGGGTGAGAGCCCGCAGCATCCCCGAGTCCACTCGTCGCCTTGCGATGGTCGCAGGGCCATCCGTCCTTTGGTCGCGCGCCGCGGCGGGACCCACAGGGTCGCCCGCGGCCGTTGACCGTTCGAGCCCCGCGGGCCGGGTCGGACCCCGAAGAGCGTCCCCGCGGAGGGCTCTCCTCGCGCTTCCAGGGAAAAGGATGCGCCAATGTGCAGTCTGCACGTGACGGTCGACGTGGGTGGTCGACGCGGTGTGCGCGTCTCCGTTCTGTGCGGCTGTTTCTTCTTTCGAGCGTAACAGACGACTTAGGTAGTACCGTTCATAACGTAACGTTCAACGGAACGTTCATCGGAACGTTCATCGGAGCGTTCATCGGAACGTTTAGCGCTTAAACTTAAAAACAACTTAAGAGCAACCGACAACCTTCCAGCTGGCTTTCAGCTCCTCTTCTCCAAAATGAACAACGGAGATGGCGTTAGTGTGCATGCCTCATCGCTAAATTCTCCGCCGCGGAGAAACGGGAAAAGTGACTCGACCGGACACGCCGAAACGCGTCGCGGCCGCACGCCGCTTCCGCGGAGCGGCTGCCATTTCTCACGCCGTCAAGCCCATTAAACGCGTGGCTTTTCGGTTCATGACGCCACACGCCACTGTGGGCTATAACATCCTGGGAACATCCTGGGAACATCCTGGGAATGATTGCACTGCGCCTCGGCGAAAGCCATGCCGCATCCTCTCGTAATGGCCGACGGCCTTTTCGGATCGGCGTGAGACCTTCAACTGCCTCGCTCGGTCTACTTGCGCTTGTCCGTGTGGACAGTAGCGCCACCTCTCCGAATTTTCTTAAATCTAAAGTCAATCCAGCCAACTTTCTGTCATCGTAGAAGGCGATTTCCTCGTTCCGCTCACAAGGTTCCGCTCAACGCTCATTACGATGCCCGGCGAGCCATTCGGGACCTGGTGGGACCTCCCCTCCCGTCCCCGCGAGCCTGCGACCTCCAAGCTGCCTCCTGCGCCCCCCGTGCTCCCCTCGAAGGCTCGGCCCGGAGGGGATTCGACGCTCGACCGGATCCGGATGGGAGAGTCTGGCGCTCCCTGCCAGATGGGGAGGGCGCGGCTGGCTCGGTGGAGTGCCAAGATGGACGCCGGCTGGGACGTTCGGTTCGTCTCGCGCCGGACCGCGGTGGATTTTCATGTGGTGCTTATTTTTTTAAACATTATTTATTTTGTACAATTATATGTTATTACGTTGGATCGCTTTTTGCTGCGTTATATGCGGTTCGGATTCGTCAGAGGAAGCGCAGTATATGTTAAGAACGGTTCTTTCGACGATTTTGGCTTTTTCCTTAACCTCTGATGCTCGCTGCTAACAGCTTCGATCATGGCAGTTCATTTCGTTACCTGTCTCCGCAGGTTTGGGAGAATCAGGATAGCTGGTAAAAATTAAGGATAGCGATAGCGTATCGTTCTGTGCGACGAAATCAGAATGGTCCCTGGGGGAGGGGGGCAGGGGGGGCAGGGGGGCAGGGGGGCAAGGGGGGGGGGACAGATTAGCTTCCCTCACCTTACAACTCTTACGAGTTGGGGGAAAAAGCGAGTGACTTTCGTCCCTTGCTTTTTTCCCCCTCCAGATGCCTATCTCCCGACCATGGGACTCTCCTTGCGGCAAACGCATCGGCCTCCTACCTTTTCCGGAAAATCTGATAGGAGTCCCCATCCCCAGGCGGCCTGTTGGGAAATATGGATAGCGGTACGGTCACAGGGTCCTCCTTCGTATTTTACACTCTCTGCGTAACGAAACCGGAAGGTGGAGCGACAAGATCGAGGATAGAATAGCGATGCATTCACAACACTCAACGTGTTCCGGTGAATTTTGAGAAAATTTCGATCAAATCGGGCGTTCAGAACCCCGAAGGAAGGGGGCGCTGGTATGGGGGGCGCTGGTATGGGGGGCGCTGGTATGAGGGGCGCTTTTATGAGGGGCGCTGGGGGGGGCAAGCACCCTGGTCAGTAACACAAGCGCTCATTATATTCACAGAGCAGGGAAAAGGACTATCCAGGTTCTTAGAAATCATTGAATGTTTTGAGAAATCTGTGCATGAATATTTGACCCACCCCCGACTTTGTCGTGCCGCAGGAGGTGCCAGACCGTCTCGTCGTCAAGGAGAAGGAGTCCTTGAAGATGAGGATCGTGCCGTCCCGTCGTTCGCATGTGAGTTTCTTCTCGTTCTGCTATTTACTAGTATTTATATATTTGCTGTTGTTTTAGTTTAATTCGGCCCTGGGGTGAGGCTTCAGCGAGGAGTAAAAAAAAAAGATTTGTGAAACATTTTCTGCAATGAATTCTCTTCTAGGTAAGACACAAGCTTTTTTTCTGATGTCATTTTAATTGCGAAATCGCCGTCCTTAATTGGATTCAAGACAGTTTTTCCGAAATTTTCGATTTCACGCAATTTTATCATTTTATTTTTCGGAAAAATTGCAAAGTATTGCACAATGTTTTGCATTCTATTTTTTTCACATAACTAATCGTTTAAAGTTAACTTGTTTATGATAATAATCAATGAAATAAATATATTACCGTTCTAGCATGCCTATTTTGCAAAATTGGACAAAGTGAAACATTCTTAAAATTAAAAATCAGCAAAACTTCACTCACAGAGCGGCATAAAATCGTGTGAAATTCCCATGATTCACAGGTGCAGGTGCATGTGCCCCGTTGTTGTCAAATGGTTCTATCTCGTGAAGCAATTGAATGGTTATATCTCCTGAAGCAATTGAATGGTTATATCTCTTGAAGCAATTGAATGGTTATATCTCGTGAAGCAATTGAATGGTTATATCTCATGAAGCAATTGAGTGGTTATATCTCTGGAAGCAATTGAGTGGTTATATCTCTGGAAGCAATTGAATGGTTATGTCTCGTGAAGCAATTGAATGGTTATATTTCATGAAGCAATACCGCGAATTCCCGACGTGGCAAGAGTAGATATTGTGCACCGAACTTGATCAGTGTTCGGTCATGTGGAACTTCTTGTTTTAGCTGAGGAAAAAAATGCCTTGACTTAAGTTCAGGGCAGTGATTTCACAATTGAAATGACATCATAAATAAGTTTTTATCTTAAATAGAAGAGAAATTATTGCAGAAAAAGTTTCACAGTTTCGTATGGGCGAGCTCGCGCTCTGGTGGAATTGGCATGTAACGGCATGTCTCGCCCCAGAAATGTATTTAGTCGTGTATGAATATACTCTGGACGCTTGAATGATGTCCTCTGCACGTAGATATCAATGATGCCGTGCAATTTAAAGAAAAGTGATGAGTTATGCAGTGATGGGAAAAGTAATGAGTAAGTAACGTAATGTGAGGAAGTTGCGGAAAGCCTCACATTCATGGGCCTGTAAGAAATCACAGGAACCCAGGAGAAACATGTCAATTGGAAAGCACAGAGTCTGTTTCGGACTTTCGCAGACGACGCCGGTCGACCACCACACGGACGCCCTCTGGCAGTCGCTGAAGAGCGTGTTGGAGAAGATCCTGCGGAAGGACTGCTACGGGCTGAGCTCCGAGGAGCTGCAGCGCGCGGTGCGTGTCATGGTCCTCAACAGGCAGGGGAGGAAGCTCTACGCCGGGCTGAGGAGGGTGGTCGCGAGGCACCTCGAGGAGGAGGTGGGTCGTGCTACGGGCTGAGCTCCGAGGAGCTGCAGCGCGCGGTGCGTGTCATGGTCCTCAACAGGCAGGGGAGGAAGCTCTACGCCGGGCTGAGGAGGGTGGTCGCGAGGCACCTCGAGGAGGAGGTGGGTCGTCTTTTATGCCTTTGGTAAATTGGGACTCCCCGTCGTGAGGAACAAAAGTGAGGAGGAGCGTGGTAAAGGTAGGATGTAATCCTCTCGCTACGACTCATACTGACTCAAGGCATCGCGTTCGGCTGCAGTTGATTCATTTCGAAGCGGATGACAGACCCATTGGTCCATGATCAAGGTGGTAAAAATTAAATATGCTGTAAAAAATGTTTCATCCTCGGCGCAGTTTCCGTAGTTTCTAGATAAATTTACCTGAGAGGCTGACAATTTGAGGAAATTGGCAGGGCGTCCACATATTTAAACCCCGCTTCCGAGTTCCACAATGAAATCAACCACCCACTCAGTGGCTGAGTGGCTGAGGGGCTTAGTTGTTGAGTGGCTGAGGGGCTTAGTTGTTGAGTGGCTGAGGGGCTTAGTTGTTGAGTGGCTGAGGGGCTTAGTTGTTGAGTGGCTGAGGGGCTTAGTTGTTGAGTGGCTGAGTGGCTTAGTTGCTGAGTGGCTGAGTGGCTTAGTTGCTGAGTGGCTGAGGGGCTTAGTTGTTGAGTGGCTGAGTGGCTTAGTTGCTGAGTGGCTGAGTGGCTGAGTGGCATCCTTCAGTCGAAGCCGCCTGTCGTGGTTCCTTCCTCATCGTACGATCTTGCAATCCAGACGACCGGAACTCATTCACGCTGGTAAAACTTACTCACGGTTAAGACTTACTCACGGTTAAAACTTACCGCTAAAACTTGTATACAGCCGGTTCTTTGTTCAATCGAGTGTGACATCTCGAAGCCATCAGATCCGACCTTTTGCCAGTTTCGTGGTGCATGGGAAACGACTTCTTGCGAAAAGAGCCCTCCCTCGCTTGAATTCTGTCATTCGGCGAACTGTTTTTTTTTTTTTTCCTCTGAACCGGATCTGTCGGCAAAATCGAACTTCTGCGAAACGCTTTCCCCCCTCCAAGGACCTGGCCTTCCTTGGCCAACGAATGCCAACCGATTTTCGAATGAAAATTTTCTTGAACCGATTTTTTTCTTGCTTGAAACGGTTTGTCCAGAGGGATTTTCAATAATGTTCCTTGGTCATTTACATGATCCCCTCGGGCTTGCAAATTAAAATGCGCGCTAATTAAAATTGCTAATTTTCTAAATTGCATTTTTTGGGAAGGTTTGCATTATTGGATCATAATGAAGAATCGAGCCCACTCGAGGCTCTGGCGAGATCCCAAAAAGAGGAAACGAGGTTCCGTCACGACTGATTTTCACTAATCCTGCTTTCACACAAGAGTATAATCCCTTTTAATCCTTTTAATCCATCGGCTTTGTTGCCCTTTATAGCAAGCAGCAGCCGGCACCGCTGAATGATGCCGCGCGCATTAATTAATTAGTTAATTCCGTCTAAGAAACCAAAGGAAGGTTGCTCATGAAAATCCGTGCAACGGTCGGCGACTCCGAAAATTTTCGCAGAATCGCTGACAAAAAAAAAAATAAATTCTGTCACCGAAAGGTCCGCGAGGATCTGCTGGAGTCGCCACCGAGCGACTTCCTCCAGACGCTCACCCTGGCCTGGACCGACCACAAGATCTCCCTGGTGATCATGAGGGACATCCTCTCTCGCACATGGAGCGGGTCTACGTGCCGCAGCACGGAGTAGAGGATGTCTACGGCCTGGGCCTGGCCCTCTTCAGAGACCATGTCGGTATTTTTTTAGCTTGTAGCTTTTTAATATAATAGTTTTTTTAATATAATTGTTTTTTAATATAATTGTTTTTAATATAATTGTTTTTTAATATAATTGTTTTTTAATATAATTGTTTTTTAATATAATTTATTGTTATTTATTACTTATACCGGTATATATTTAAATAGGTGATTAAATACGGGGAAATCAAGGAGCAGCTGAAGGAAGCCCTGTCGGACATGGTGACGAGGGAGCGAAGGGGCGAGGCGGTCGACCGGTCGATGATCCGCGATATCACGACCATGCTCGCCATGCTCGGCGGCCACATCTACAAAAGAGTCTTCGAGGACCCGTTCCTTCAGCTGGCGGTGGAGTTCTACCGAGTGAGATATTCTTCCTGCTTCGCCGCTCGACGCAGAGCAAAATCAGTAGTCTCTTTTTTACGGTCAGGTGAAGAGTCGGAATTTCCTGGAAGGGGGGTCGTCTGTCCGCGAGGAGGAGAGTCGGACGAACGTCGAGAAGGAGGGATCCATCCAGGAGGCGGAGGACGAGTCCAGGTGCGATCACATGGCGACAATTGTGGAGGTCTGTTTGGCAATCTCTCGAAGTTTTTGTAGTCTGAGCTAATCTCTCATTTTCTTGGTTAGATTTTATTGTGAGCATGCTGCTTCTGAGCCACATGTCGCCAGTCTCCCGGCTAAATAGGATCTAAGGCTCGAATGCGCCGAGTTCCTTAAGGGGAGAGAAAGGGGGACTTTAAGCTAAATAGCTCTTTCCCATAAGAATCTACTTTCAGAAATTAACTAATTCAGGTTTTAACATTCTGGCGGTAACATCGTCCATATGAACCAGGAGGAGAACCAGAAGCCTCCCCTCGAGGGCACCGCCTCCGACATCCAGCCGTTCATTCGGCACGTGCGATCCTGGACGGAGAGGGAGGCACGGAGAGCCTCGCGCTACGGCGTGGGGAAGCGCGCCCTCCGCCGCGCCATGACGGACGCCCTCATTTTGGACAACCTGGACGCCATCGTCGCAGTATGTCTGTTACCCATTGATGAGAGGCACTCCTTCCCGCCGATATGAATTTCTCCTTAAATAGAAAATATATTTTTAAATCTCCGTCTCATTGAGTAATTTATAGTTAAAATAATGCTCGCGGTTGGTTTCTTCGATTTCATTCTTTCACCTTCGTTCTTCGATATGTCTAAGTTTATTAACGGTAGGATTTTCCGCACGAATGTGCGTTGGATACTGAGTGTGAAACCGAGTCGTTCATGAGTGAGATCCTTGAGGACATCACGTTATGAATTAATGGGGCTTTACTCTGCGTCGAACAGCAATGTCCTAAAATAAGCTGGCAGTGCCCAATCGCCCTGGACGTTCCTTACGCTACTTTAAAGGGACAATAAGGAGACTGAGAGTTCAGTAATGTTCATTGCATCATATGTTACAGGAATAATAGTTTTATATAATTTATAAAATATATTTACAATTTAATGAAATGCAATTATTCGATAACTGTTGCACCGATGAGTCTCAGCCATCCTCATTCCCTCCCTTGCAGCGGGAGAGCCCCGAGATCGCCCGCATGCTGCGTGACGGGAGCGCGGAGGAGCTCCGCTCGAGGTACGACCTCCACTCGAGCGTGCCGGAAGGGAGCAACATCACGGCGAAGTGCGTCTCCGCGTACATTCGTGAGCGGGGGAGGGCCCT
>CAJPEV010003349.1:0-31723 GCA_905338385.1 Darwinula stevensoni | reverse complement strand
TCTGTCAAAGTTTTCAATAATAAATCAATGGTAATTTTCGCCAGAATAGCATGGAGAGTAGGTCGATCCAGCCAAGGGACGAGAGAAAAAAACAAACCCGATTCGAGGGGAAGCTGAAGAAGAGACTCATACTTCCCATCTGTTCTTTTGCTGGAAGTACACAAGAAGTTGGACTCCCGGAGATGTGGTAATCGATCAAGTTGCACCTTTTGGGACAGTTGCAGTTGCTCAACAGCTCGCGGATCCCTTCATTTGCCCTTGCAGCAAGTTTCCCTAGGACGTCCTGTTCAAATGTTGGATCATGGCATTCCTGTTTAGTCGTGTTAGCGCCTTTGGGCAGGAGTTCGTGGGTCAGACATAGCAGTTCGGATTGTATATTATCCCAGAAACAGTCCTCCGTGCACTAGAGAAAAATTCTTCCCGCTGCACAAGTTCATCTCAGAAATCCCGTTTCGTCTATGAATTTTTAGTTGAACTTACCCTCGTGTAACTGTAGTCTTCATCCGGGATACAGGGATCCTCGTTTCTACTCAGATTTTGAATGATCTCCGGACGGATGAATATATGGTTTTTGGTGTTATTGAGAAGGATCAGCTTCTCAGGATAAAACCAACATTGAAACACTGAATTTCTGGAATTAAATATGTACTGGCTGCTGATGAATTCTGTCGTGAAGCGTGCGACACATAGCACGTTCAGTTCCATGTCCGTCATAGGACAGATATAAGTCATTGCGCCTTCAAATTGTTTCAAAATGGCCTCATGACTGAAAGTGTTAATTTACGGCACAAAGTAATTAAACGAAGTTGATTGGAACTTGGCGAATTAGGACTTCATGATGAGACCATATATATTTTTGAACGTATACCTCACTAGTAAAAATTTGACGTGACGTTATTTTTTTGCGTATTGGTTCGGTTTGTAACATGCAGTGAAAGTTCACTGTGAAATAAAAGACAAACACTTCCCGAGACACAGTTGAGTAATCATTCCAAGAAATAACCTGGCTCAAGTGCTGCGCCTTCAAAAAATTTGGTGCAAGTAGGTAATTCATATCCCCTTAATTTTTGCTTTCCTCGTTGTCGATCGTAAATTGCATTAACTCTTTCAGACCTGAATTGAGGCCACTATCTGAGAAATATATGTATTGGGGGTCGATCGGAAAGTTCTGCCCGTTTCGAGATTTGTCCAGAAAAAAATTTTGAGACTTTCTCGAGCGTTTCACAGTAGCCGTACATAGAGGGTGTGTGGGCGTGATTACGCAGCGGTTGTTTATTCGTTCAAAGCCTATAACAAAGACTTCCAAAATCGACTTTAACAAGACCGCCCAACATCAGTGCCTTCTTTACGACTTCCTATCTGGCATCACAGCAATTGAATCGAGTCGCCGCATCTGCGCCGGGTTTTGCCAAGGTGCATATTATAGAAGGACAGCGCGACGATGGTTCGATTGTTTCCGCTCTGGAAAATACAGCCTCGAGGATGAGCCCCAGGTGAGGCCGCCCAACTGAAATCGACAACGAGCAGCGGCAGCACATAGTGGAAGCCGATCCGAGGCAAAGTACCCGCGACTTAGCGACAGCATTTGGCTGCGCCCAGTCCACGATCGTGACGCACCTGGCTGCAATCGGCAAGAAGAGCAAGTTGGGTCAGTGGGTACCCCAACGAGCTGACCGACCGCGACCGGGAACGCAGTGTTGAAGTGTGCACTTCGCTGCTGTCGTACGAGCGCATAAACGACTGGCTGGATTCCGTAGTCATTGGAGACGAAAAGTGGATGCTGTACGTCATCTACCGACGCAGGTGCCAGTGGGTCGATGCCGATGCCCAGCCAGAGCCGGAGCCGAAAGGCGACCTGCACCCCCTAAAAGTCATGTTGTGTATTTGGTGGGACGTGCAAGGCGTGATCGATTTCGAGCTGCTCCCACCCGATACCAGCATCACCGCCACCTACTACTGCGATCGGCTGCAGAAGCTCGCCGACAAACTCCGCACGGTGAGGCCAGGGCACCGTCGTGTTCGATTCCTGCACGACAACGCAAGGCCGCATGTCGCGAAGATCACACGCAGAAACTGCTGGCTCTGGGGTGGGAGGTTCTGCCCCACCCTCCGTATAGCCCAGATCTGGCGCCAACCGACTACCATCTCTTCCGCGCTCTGGACAACCATCTTCGCCAGGAAAGTTTCAACGATGACGCCGAGGTCGAACACTGACGGATTTTTCGACTCACAGCCAGTTCAGTTCTACAGGGATGAATCAGGAGTCTGCCTGATCGTAATTTTGTTCAGGAAAAGTAATTCTTTTTGAGAAAAGTTGAGAAGTAATTCTACTGGTAACTAATTACTTTTTGGATGAAATACTTGTAATTGTAACTAGTTACTTTTCAAAAGTAACGCGCCCAACACTGCGAATGTGGGACTTCCACTTCCAGCCAAAGAGACGCTCTTCTTTCATTGCTCATCCGCTAGGTCTTGAGCACGCGGAACACAGCGACATCTATCAAAATATATCTAAATGATTGTTTTCTGTATTTTCTAGAGCTAGCGAGAGGTTTTGCTGTAGCACGAAGGGGTTTTACATTCCTCCACCGTTGACGCAGCTTATCCAATGGACAATATACAATGGAATTTCTTCCAAATTACGAGGTACAACCAATATTTTAACCATGGAAATGGTTTATCCATTTTTAACTAAATCAAGGAAGGAATCTTCGGAAGGGAATCGAAAAGGGGAAATTTTGGGGAATCCGTGAAATTATTAATAACTCGCCATCTAACATATCAAGATGATAAATGAGAAAATTTGTGCTATTTCCTTTAATGAGAAAAATAAAAAAAACTGCTCTCCTTGGGAAGGAGGCAAAATCACCATGAAGCCGCCCACCAGCAGAAGCAAAAATCCTACTCGGGTCTCGAAACTTAGCATGCAATTACTGCCTAGTGAGTACTAAGTATAATAGTACAATGCCTGGTTTCTGCTAGTACTAGCCAATATCTACATTTAATTGGGAAAACAAAATAGTTCCTGGAAAATAAAAGAGAATTGCATTGATAAGTCAGTCTGTATATTACAGTAATTCACATAATATAAATTTTCATCAAACCTCAAATATTTTAGGCACTGTTACACATGCTTTTTGAATGTACTAGAATTCATCATGTTAGTAGCTTTGTATTTGTGGACTCAACTAGCACATGTCACTTTTGATTTTATGCTTCTTTGCCGCATTTGTATCAGGTCACTATGTCACTGAGCCTAACTTTTTCTCCGTATTTCAATTAAAGTTCAATTCAACTACTCAAGTTACTTTACAGTGTTTGTTTTAAATGCAGGTGCGGCCCTTGAGAAACCGGACCAGGTATTCAAGAAGTAAGTCGGGGGGAGGGGGAAATCGCGGACTTGCACAGTTTATTTGCAGAGCAAAATTATTGGGAACTTCAAGACCTACACTTCCTAGCGGGACGAATTCTGAAGCTAATAATAAACAGAACCAAGAGAGTCCAAGGTAAGGCTGCAAAATTTATTTTCACCCTGTATATTTTGTAATCGAGTTTCTCGTAAAATACAGGACTGGTGGCAACCAGAGTACGAGGAGGCATCCACGCCACTGCCATGAAGGAAGCGCGAGCGGGTTGAAAGCAGAAGCGTGGTAGGATGCATGAGTCTGAACTGACCTGGTCCAGGTCAATATCAATAACCAGGATGACACTTTCCTCACTTTCTCAACCTGCCTCATATTTCTTTACGTGCAGCATTACTGGCGCAAGCTCATTAGCGGCTTCCTTGGTCGATCAAGAGGGGAGCTAAACATCCCTCTCTCTCGAGTGCACTCTTGAAAGCGTACAGAATGCGATTGCAGCGGGTTTGTTATTATTATTCTTTATTTTTTTATGGGACGGGGAATGGGTTCTGATCCCCCCCACCCATACCCCCCAAGAAGACCAGACAGATAAGAGGTCCCCTCGAGACCTCGAGGTGCGCCAAAAGATGTCAATATCTGTAGCATGTACATTCGTCGAGAGGCTTTGGAAATGATTAATTTAGTGCTTAGATTCCATAGATGGTCATCCTGAATTATAAACCCAAGAAAGCGAACGCTGCCCTCTCTCTTTAAGTTGTAGCCTGCAATGCAGTGGCGTATTTTACGGGGGGGCAGAGGGGGCAGCCGCCTCCCCCCCCCCCTGGCGCCCCTGGGACAGGGCTTGGCGCCCCCTTTGAGGTAATACGAAGGACGTATCAAAGGACGTATTGAGACTCTGGCTATAATTTTCTTAACCCTTATCCGGGTAAGGGGGGGGCCGTTGGACCCCCAAACCTCAATTTTTCTAAACAGCATTCAAACCATTGCAGACATTTTCCTGTAATTTTTAACATTTGTCCTTTAAGTTAAGGAGACCCTGACGCCAGAACATCGCCAGTCTGAAAATTTTCTAAATGTAAGAAAAAATTACTTTTTTATTTGAGTAACGTAACCGAGCCTAGGGGGTCCATTGGACCCCTACTACGTTTCATGTACGCATACTGATGCAACTTTCTTGTAAGTTAAGCTTTTATTCTTTGTCTGGGACCACATAAACTTATTTTATTCATGACATCAGGGTTAATGCTACTACAATCATATAAGGTGAACACTACATGTGTAAAAAGAGACGGTAAATCTGATGTAAGAGGTACCCCGAAGGTAACAAATTGTAAATTACAGGTGAAAGGTAAATGTAAGTGCTGGTAAAACACAGCTTTAAAAAAAACACGGGCGAGAAAGGGGGTAACTATGAAACTGAGGTACATTACCAGTAAGAATGCGGTAAAATATTGCGATGGAATTCAGACATTGAAACAGGGGGAAAAAGCGGAAAATTTCCCATTTTTAGACTTTAGTTTTACCATCTAAATTTTACTTAAGATTTTAAAAAATTGTTTGGAATGCAATTTTGAATTAATTTTGAAATTCATCGGAATCAATAAAATAAAGACGTTGCTTCGTGGTAAGCATGTTTTCGCCTTCTGGTTACCACCACTATATACTTGCCCGGTTACGTTCGTCTTTTACCTTGCCCGGATAAGGGTTAATGTGTTTGCCACGAGAATCTAATCCAGTTTCCTTCATCACAGCAGCTGAATCGAGTCGCCGCATCTGCGCCGCGTTTGGCCAAGGTGCAGTTTTTGAAAGGACAGCGGGACGATGGTTCGATCGTTTCCGGTCTGGAAATTACAGCCTCGAGGATGAGCCCAGGTCAGGCCACCCATCTGAAATCGACGACGAGCAGTTGCAGCACACAGTGGAAGCCGATCCGAGGCAAAGTACCCGCGACTTGGCGACAGCACTTGGCTGTGCCCAGTCCACGATCGTGACGCACCTGTCTGCAATTGACAAGAAGAGCAAGTTGGGTCAGTGGGTACCCCACGATCTGACCGACCGCGACCGCGAATGCCGTGCTGATGTGTGCACTTCGCTGCTGTCGTACGAGCGCACAAACGACTAGCTGGATTCCGTAGTCACTGGAGACGAAAAGTGGATGCTGTATGTCAACTACCGACGTAGGCGCCAGTGGGTCGATGCTGATGCCCAGCCAGAGCCGGAGCCGAAAGGTGACCTGCACCCCCGAAAAGTCATGTGCATTTAGTGGGACGTGCAAGGCGTGATCGACTTCGAGCTGCTCCCACCCAATACCGGCATCACCGTCGCCTACTACTGCGATCAGCTGCAGAAGCTCGCCGGCAAATTCCGCATGGTGAGGCCAGGGCACCGTCATGTTCGATTCCTGCACGACAACGCAAGGCCGCATGTCGCGAAGATCACACGGCAGAAACTGCTGGATCTGGGCTGGGAGGTTCTGCCTCACCCTCCGTATAGCCCAGATCTGGCGCCAACCGACTACCATCTCTTCCGCTCTCTGGATCTTCGCCAGAAAAGGTTCAAAGATGACGCCGAGGTCGAAAACCGGCTGACCGATTTTTTCGACTCACAGCCAGCTCAGTTTTACAGGGATGGAATCAAGAGTCTGCCTGATCGTTGGCAGAAGGTGATTGACTGTGATGGCGATTACTTCGTTGAATGAACTCTTTTGCTTTTTTTAAAAAAAAAATTCGGTTGCTTGGAATGTTCTCGAAACGGCCAAAACTTTCCGATCGACCCAATAATATTTGACTTTTCATAAATCCAACCCACTGCGCCCCGTGCTCGTTACAACACGTTACTTTTTAAATGACAGACTCAACTTCCGATGAAAATGACGAGCACCGTATTACAACATTCATCCTTGTCATCATTGAAATCACTTGCAAAGCTGAAAACGCATTTCAAATTCTTTGCACCTCAACCAACCAGTGCCACTGTGGAGAAGCTTTCTAGCTTCTAGGCTGAGACTTTTCATCTATAACATAATTTTTTTGTGCCAGTTTTGAGAAGCAGAGCCGTACCGAGGGGGGTGCGAGTAGTGCGCCCGCATTGGGCGCCGATTGGCTGCCAAATCACTACAATAGTTGAATAAAACCTTTAAAAATATTTGCAAATTATCCTGAATTTAACAAATTAAGCTAATAAATTAATACGCAATGTATTGTTGGTGTTAGTGCTGGGGAAGCTGGAAAGGTATAGAAGGGAAGGGGGTGGGGGGAAGGCGCTGGATTGATATCTCGCACGGGGGGGAGGGGGGTGGGATATCTCACTCGGTGCCAAATATCCTCGGTACGGCACTGCTGAGAAGATAGCACAATTAAGAGTGTATTCAAAACATACACTTTTTTGGATTGAATTCTCGTAGCCCCCCCTCCCCCGATAGGAGCATTTTCATCGATTGCAGGTAGTGACATCTTCCACAAGATAGGTTACGTCCGTCACCTGATGAAGCAGAGCCTCTGGAAGTTATGTTTCCTCCATTCTCCATGGGAGGGGGGGGAGGGTACGAATTTAATCCGAAAACAGTGTGAGACTAGTGGTGACATTCACCGAATCCGTTTAAGCTAAGCTAATCTGATCTCACAATGGTTCCCTATGGGAATCAGTTTAACCGAGATAAACTTATTCCCATAGACGCCCATTATGAAAACGAATCAGTTTAAAGTTAAACGGATCTAGTGCATGTCATCCTACATCGCATGCTTTGAAATCCCGGGAGAACGCCGGCAGAAGTTTTCTGCTTCCTCGCATTATAATACAGAGGTATAGTTCTTGGGAGTATGCTCACGGTCATAAGATAACTATGGAGAGGATTCCTCACGCTGAGCATCTACACCAGCATGTGTTAACCCTTTCTGAGATGCAATACAGAGAGCTCGGATGGAAATATCTGCCATTCAACAGAATACTGATAGAATGAAGACCAGCTCCAAGTCGACGGAGCTCGGAAAAGTTACTTGAAAACTAACTTGTACTTGTAACTAGTTCCTTTTGGTGAGAAGGAATTATACGTGTAACTAATTTATTTCTAGGATGGAATACTTGCTATTGTAACTAATTACTTTTCACTTGTTACGTGTAAAACACAGGCCTTAGGTTTCTTAAACGGGTCCAAAGGAGTTGGATTCATATGGGTTAATCTCGTTCCCATAAATGACGTTATGGAATCTTATCAGGTTAAGGAAACACGAACCTAATGCCTCTTCCCTCTTTATCTGCAGTTTCTGGAGGGGAGATTGAAATGTGAGATAAGAGAAGAAACAGGAGATTTGACATGCAATTTGTCTCGGGTCTTCGTTTCTTTTCGCATCTGCGCTCGTCCGGAAGTAGGTGGATCAAAAAAATGTATAGCCCCTATTTCATTCATTGTTGTGATGATGTGATGTTATCCATTCAGTCGTGTCCGACTCTTGGCGATTCTATGGGCTAGTTCTCTCCATGCTGTCCGATCTTGTACCGCATCCGTCAGTTGCCTTAAGCTCAATCCCGTGTCAGCTTTGATGGTGTCGAGCCAACGCATTCTCTGACGACCAGGTCGTCTCTTACCGCTGACCACTCCAAGCATGAGATCTTTCTCTAATGAATTCGATCGCATTACGTGGCCGAAATACGTGAGTTTGAGTCTCGTGATCTTGCCTTCAAGTGACATATCCGGCTTGATGCGCTCCAACACTTCCTTGTTCGTGACCCTTTTGTCGAGCCAACGCATTCTCTGACGACCAGGTCGTCTCTTACCGCTGACCACTCCAAGCATGAGATCTTTCTCTAATGAATTCGATCGCATTACGTAGCCGAAATACGTGAGTTTGAGTCTCGTGATCATTCATTGTTAGATCCGCACAATTAGGTCATGCTAGTGTAATTTATAGGATAAATAGTATTCCTTCTTTTTCATCGAATTGAATGCACTCCAAGGAAGTACAACTGCTCTGAAGATATCGTGCTAAAAAATGGAACCTTTTAATCGGATTCTAGACAAAAGATTTAATCGAAAGTTGCTTGAAATCATCTACTAATGTTGGATGTGACTTCCAATAAGTGTATTGCCGTATCGTATTCCGTTCTGCAGGCATATCAAGTTGGGAAGGCTTTCGGGCTTCAGAGAGTAATGCGTGTGCCACTGCGATATTTTACCTCTCGACGTTTAAATTCATTGTGTAACAACCACTTTCCGCGCTTCTTTGGAAACTTTGTATTCGATTACTAAAGAGGAGTACTATTTATCCTCAAAATTTCATGAGCGCGACCTAATTGGTACAGATCTACCAGTAAATGAAATAGTATTATATATATACAGGTATTTCTTACCCCTTCTGTAAACCCCTCATGGGAGAACTGTGGAGAAGAGTCGCTTCGCCGTTTTTGCAGTTCGGCGTTCTTTCGATGATGTGGGAAAAAGTGGAGAGTCTACTCGCCTTCACTCTGCTACGTTTCTTCCTTTTCCTTTCTCAAGCCCTCTCTCCCAAATGCAAACACGAATTTCTCAAGGGGTGGAAGGAAGATTTTCTCTCCCATTCCAGGGGTCACAATCAACTTGGTTCGGTGTATTCTAGCAGGTAAAACACAAATTTCCTCGCTGATTTTTTCCAGGGGAGGGGTGGGGGGTGGGATCCAAAGTACATTAAAAAAAAAATTTATTCGAAAGGAAACAAGAGCAAAAAGTCTTCCCGTGCACTTTCAATATTTCAAAATGTCAATACTGCAAGATTTCCAGTAGGATCGGTGGTGCGCATAAGGGAATAAATGAGTTACGAAACAAGTTCCGTTTCTTTTTTTCATGATACATTGCATTCCATGCGATTATCAGTGTCGGTATTCCTTTACAAGTCACAGTTACAGGTCCAGATTAAGACTTAAGGCTCTTACAGATGGGGCGAAGGGTCCCATCTCTAAGAGAGGTAGATGGGGAGGGGAGGGCCTTGCCGCCTTGAAACACACAATATATAGGGTGGTTAAAAAAAAACCGCTTATCTGTTTTCCATGGGAGAAACACAGTTTCATAAATGCAAAAAATAAAAAATAAAATGTACTTTGACTATGCGATCGAAATGGACGGTTACAAGGTGTTCAAGTGTATGTCAGTTTTTTTTCAACACCCCTGCCTGAGTCGTGCAATGGTCATTTAGAGGTGAGTTACAGGTGCTTAGAGGTGGATCATTCCACCTTAAGTGAAATGATCTGTGCTCGACCGTCTCAGAATTCAATTAAATTTGGCAAACAGTTGGATTATTTGGAGAATAGCCTGCACACGAAAAATATGTGTCTGTACTTGGAGCGGAGGCTGAGAAAAGTGAGTTTTAGTTTGATCACAAAATGGCCCCAACCCCCAGATGTTAGATTCCTGACTACACGGTTATTATAACGTCACCACCCTATTTTGATTAGCCATAACTTTTCGAGGGACGGTAGCTGATACTTGACAAAGAAGTTCATGAGTCTTTCAATTCTGCAAGATAGCGCTGTATGTCGATAGAGAGCGCTGTTGCTGACCGGAGGGCCCCCTATCTACGTGCTGCGCCATTTTTTAGGTAGGAAAAAAAAACCTATACGGTTTTTTTTTTTAGCCTTTGATCGTTACATGAGCCTCTTTGCCAAATATCAGTTGTATCTAGGAGCCCTCTCAAAAGATTTGGTCTTGAAGGCAATTTAAAAAAAAAACATGAATTTGGTCAAAATCGATTTAAGGCCAAAACTGGGCAAACTACTCCAATTGCATTTTGAGGTGATGGAGCATAGACCATTACTGCATTTGAGGTGCAATGATCCACTAGTAAACTTTGTAACGGGACAATGCATAGCTCAAAGAAATGTTCTGAGAAAACCTGGACAGTCTTCTCAACACCTTGTACAGGGTGGCACAAATGTCTCTATTAATTTTTGACTAGCTACACATTCCTCACGTAATTCTTAACAAACTTAACAAACAAAAAAGAAATTGGTCATACTTGTTTCAGTAATTGATACATCAATAATTGGTCGTTCGACCACCAACAGCAGCTGCAGCCTCGATCCTCCTAGGGAAAGATTCTCCTAGGGAAGAGGTGGAGCGTTGTTTTTAATCACCCTATATTTTCCTGAACAGTGGACGGATTCACAATATGATACGATGCGATGGACCGGGGAGCTCCAGAGGCTCAACGGCCATGAATGAGCATTTTCTCTTGAATCCCAGCTATTCTTTACTCCCCTTTATAGATCATACCTTTCTACTCTCCCAAAACTTCATCTAAGGCCCCAATTACCTCAAGCCTCGGGACACTAAATTTTTCCTGAGTGTTTCTTTCGGAGATAAGCTATCCGACATGCAGAAATAAATATTACTATATTTATATGTAAACTTCTTGCTGACTGCTCCATTTCAAAGCGACAGCATGTCACAAAGATGATGATCTGCTTACGAATGGTTTATTGGTATTCGTCTTTTTTAGCTCTGAGCAACGGAATAATTGGAATGCTCTGCTTGATGCAACGATAGTAGAGAAATTTGCCATCAAGCGTGCCAACATTTATGCATCCGAATGGTGGCAGTGGAGGAGAATTCAAAATGTATCTTTGGTAGCTGTTCCCGCTGGTATCGTCATCTACTGGTGCTGGCAACCTGAAACTATTCTGCGATTCGCATCTCTGGAATAATTATCTGAACTGCAACACAATAAATAAATAAAAAGATACACCCACCAGGTGAGACAAGCCCATCGGTATCACATATGTCCAAATCGGTTCAGCAGTTTCTTCTGTTTACTGAACACGTTCGGCACGAGAAGAACACGATCCCCATCCACGCATACTCTATCCTACAAAGAATATCCAGATACTATGCATAATGGGGAAGGTAGCATCGTCAGGCCAAGTATGGAGTAGAACCTCTGTCGGTATGAATAACTGATATGACACGTACCCAGGCAGCACGCGACATCGAGCAAACGTTGGCTGAGAGTGGAGAACTGTGGGGCAACATCGCAGTGGGCTGCCCATGGAGGCCCCACTTTCGCGTTTGTTGGACAGTCAACATTTTCCCTATCTATGAGAAAGCCATCCATCTCACTTATTCGGACAAGCAAGGTTCTGATGAGACAAATGAACAGAGAGACAAATGAAGAGAGATGGTGCCTAAATAGACAGTATTTCAGTGGAATCAGGGAGCGACTCGTTTCCCCAGAACTTTTTATATGCATCTTAACTTTTCTCACAGGCAAAGTAGGGGGAGACACTCGAATTCCTCAATGCATTTGTTTAAACAGATTGAACAGTTCAGAGAGATTTATGGTAATTGCGGAGGAACGATGGTTCAACACGGGGCCTGACTCGCTGTGGTGAGGATGATTTGACAGTTGACCCTATGATTGCGGCGGTTGTCTGGCTCCCCTTCGGAGGATTTCGATTCTGCGTGATAAAAGAGATCACTTAAGGGATCCTACTTGAGCACTTCCAGAGCGGGAACAAAAATAGATAAGTGACAATAAATCACTAAAGGATTCAAGTTCTGGGTGGAAAGTGAATGCCTCAAAAGAGACAATTGAGGGAAGTAGTAGTACTCGCTGCAGCACTTCCAGATGAACCGAGAGAGACTCGACAGGATGATCTCCAGTTGGGGAACAGATGAGCGATGTACAAACGAAGGGCTAAAAGGAAAAGTGGTCTAGCTTAAAAAAAAAAACTATTGTGCTCCATGCGGAAAGAGTGAATATTCCAGTCACCGTCTTCTCAAAAGTGAGGAAAAGTGGCATGCGTTGAAGACCGGTTTCTCCCTTAAATAAATATTTTAAAATGGTTAGTATTTTATCGGGGAGTCCTTTCATAATAGGGCTTTTTTAAAACCTTATTTGTATAACGAATACGATGCAACAGTTTAGAGAATCTGCTCCAAAAGTAGCAGCACACAGCATAACACATGTTTCTTTGCCGCATATTCCCAATTTCAGCGCGCTCTGAGTTCCCAATTCGGATTCATCAGATTCCTTACTAATTTTCGCTTAATAGGTCAACGAGTCAGTTCAAAATAACTTCGTAAAGAAACGAAATTAAGCCAATTATCAATATATTTTGCCCCTCAAGACCCAACCAAAGATACTTTCGAAATGCTACTTCTGTTTAATCAAATAATTAAAAAGTTACTTTAATATAGGAATGCTATTTTCGTGTTTCAAAAGTTCGATAGGATTCCTATACAGATTTCCTTTTTTTTTCCGAAATACATTTTCTTAAGGGTGCAGAATCAGTCCTATAACTTTTTGATCACCTTGCCTAATTAATAACTTAAAAGTGCTGGATCGATATCAATGTTTCTTCCACTCTGAGTTCTTGGAGAGGGAAGGAACTATAACAGTTTTCGAGTTTCTGTGTGAGCACTTCCAACTTAAGTGGCGTAAACCCCAGGTGAGGTATAGGTTGCGACAGAACTTTACGTCTAGGGTCACGAAAGCGTGGAACACGTTAAGTGACGATGTAGTGGCAGCTCCACCCTGTGATTAGCTTTAAGAAGAGGTTTCATGTCTTCATCGACCAAGAGTAAAAGGGAACAGCGTAGATGTAAGCGACTAGTGAGTAGGTGGTTATGCTTCAACAAAAACATATCGCTCTAATAGGGGTAGGCCTATCTTATGATATTAATGAACGTTCGACCTCGACCCGGGACGTCATAATGGGGAGATACAAGCCACCGCCTCAAAGCTTCTAGCCAAACCTTGAACTTGAGTACGAATGCTAAATTTCTTCATAAATGCCTCATTTGCAATGCGATTTTTAAATTAGGCAATTCAATGCCTTTAGAAGGTTGATGTGTCCATTGCTACAAGGCCTGCTGCAGACAGACGATACTGCTTTTTGGAATCATCACAGTTTGCCATGGCAAGCACGGCACGACATGGGGTTATACCTCAAACTCTGCACGGACTCAGGTTAAGATAGCCGGATTGCAACATAGCCCATACGAGGCCGATCGATCCTTCCGAGCCACAGAAAGCATGCATCATTTGTATCTTCGACGTGCAATCATAATGACCACAGAAGAATATCGCGTGAGTAAATATTATGCATGGGCTTGTGAATATTTTGCCTTTGGGTCCAGCAGCCAGTTCGAATTTATGTTGCTTTTATCTTTGCCGCTTTCGATCAGGATTAATCAGGAAATAGAGAATGCTCTGTGTAGGGATCCCCAGTGAAATCGACTTGGAATGTACCGTACAGCAAGTTGTATTTCGAGGTCATAAGGAGTTGCGAAGAGAACGACTTCTACACAAATGCGCGCTTTCGGGGATGGAGTTTCTTTGGCATCCATTCAGCCCATAGGCTCGATAGCCGATAGGCCTGCAAGCCTTCACCTTTCCTTGCCATAGGCTAGGCGCGTTTCGTGAATCGTCCGTGCAGTTGCCTTTCCAGGACATAGGCTGGGTTGGATGGGTGATGCGATAAGCCCGCGGAAGAGAAGCGGCGATTCTGCGAAGGTATGCACTGAGCAGTGAGCAACGTGAATACGTTTATGCCCAGAGGAGAGCTGCAATAACTGCAGAGCAACTTAAGGCTGTTAACGCTGCGCAGAGAGCAGCGCGCGTCCGCGTCGAACCTTTAACCCATACTTTCCATCCAAACATCCGGCGAGGCCTATTATTTGACTACGACAAGTCTACATCCATTTGATGACGTCGTTCCTCCGCTAAATCAAAATCAGCAACTAGCGTATGTTTATGTTATGTATGTAGTAGTATGTATGTAATATGTAGCGTAAACTCAACGTTTATGTTGCGGATGAAGTGGTTCAAATGCGGTAGCGCATGAAGATTCGGAACGGGAAGTGCGTCGCTGTTTGTAATCGATGGAGCAAGTGGCACTCTGCTGAAAAAACCTCACTACAAACTCATGAGGTCTCATGAGACCTCATGACTTTCTCATGAGATCTCACGAATTTCTCACGAGATTATCCAAATATCTCATGAGGAAATATTCATGATGGCTTTTCGTGGCTATTGAGCCACGAGGCAAGTGGCGCCTCTATGCGAAAACCCCATGAAGTCAACCTCATGAGATATCTGTTTCAGACCTCATGAGGTCATTCTCATGAGACCTCTGTCCGAAACCTCATGAGAATCTCATGAGGTTTTTTCAGCAGGGAAAGGTTGCTTCCAATCAGAAGACTCCATACACGCATCAGAATAGCTCCAAGTTTTAGGTTTAGGGCGTGCGGAAAGAGACCCAGAGTATTGAGATTGTTGAAAAATTTAAAAGGAAAGGTGGCCTGCCGATCGGCGTCATCACCAGCATGATCGTTCTTCACAATGTCGATACTGTGATGTGTCTGCAATTCGCCTTCCAATCGGGACGACACGTCCTCCTTGACAAAACTGGAGGGTTCATTCCTGGGACACAGAATAAGCACGTTTGCTTCTCACTTTGGCATCGCAGACCCTGTCATTGCGCAAACAGCTCGTTCACCATATTATCGGAGATACAATAACCTGATAAACGCACGGAGAGCTCAGATGGATCGCCCTGTATTCGTGGAAATGTTTCACTGCCCGCATCGAGCAAACATCGAGTAAATCGAATTTCGTTTGCAGCAGCGCGCATGTTTTCTGTCGAACGAATCGTCCAGAACGATAACCACAACTGGCTCATTTTGACGCAAATCTCAATGATTTAACCGCGAGATGCTTTGCGGATGACTGGCAAAACTTGTCACCACCCAGCACAACTACTTTCCCACCGAATCGGTCCGATCGTCAATCGAGTCTCGCAACACCCGTTCTACCGTTGCCAGCGCTTCAGAGGGCGCCATCGGCCCTTCATCCCAAATGATGATATCGGTAGCTCGAATCATCGCCTGATTTTTGCGCAATGAACGACACGTCCAGTATGTGAATTCGTGTGGTGTACATGAATTGTTTGCCAGTGCCCTGCTGAAAAAACCTCATGAGAATCTCATGAGGTTTTCGGACAGAGGTCTCATGAGAATGACCTCATGAGGTCTGAAACAGATATCTCATGAGGTTGACTTCATGGGGTTCTCGCGTAGAGGCGCCACTTGCCTCGTGGCTCAATAGCCACGAAAAGTCTCTTGGGACTCCGCTTGGAAGGTCCCGCGAGTCCTTAAAAGAGAAGTAATCATATACGAAAGAATAGTTACGGTTAAACAACTGTCATTTATTCCATCCTCAAAACGTCATTCTATCTTGTAGGCCAGAATTGTCTGAAGTCTCCCTAAACTGGGCTATCTCTTCCTTTTCGGACGTTTCGAAGCCTCATGAGGAACCGCACAATTCTCATGAGAAGGTCGTGAGATCTCATTAAGTACCTCATGAGGATTATATTATGAGAATTTCCTCATGAGATATTCGGTCGACCTCACGGGAAAGTCGTGAGACCTCGTGAATTTCCTCATGAGGATTACATCATGAGGATTTCCTCCTGAGATATTCGGACAATATCGTGAGATATTCGGACAATCTCGTGAGATCTCATGAGAAAGTCATGAGGTCTCATGAGACCTCATGAGTTTGTAGTGAGGTTTTTTCAGCAGGGTTGCAGCGAAACGCCTATGATCGTGAGAAATCTGAACGTAAAAGTCTTAATACTGGGGGGTTTCAAATGAAAATGGGGCAAAGGTTTTTACTCAGTCTAAGGGTAGCCTAGGGTAGGGGACTAAAAGTCCCCATTTCATTTGAACACCCACACTAGGTGAGGTGATCACGGGTGCGCCTCTTGGATGCCTTCACTAACTGCTTAGAGTTTCACTGTCAACTCGAGTCAGCATACCGTTCCATCTTTGCCAACGTCAATTCCCTATCGAGCTTACCTGCGGTACAACTATAACCAAGTCTCAGGGACAGATATTTGATCAAGTCGGACTTACAAGCCAAGTATGCCATTTGTACATTGCCTGCTCGCGAGTTCGCTCTGAGTATTCTCTGAAGATTCAGGTTATCGATGGACCGAAGCTGGGCGAAACTGATGCTGCCACCATTACCGACGATGTGGTCTTTGAAGAAGCACTTCTTTGTTTGTAAAATTCGTTCGTCGGGAATATTTTTGTTCGTTATGATGTAAACATGTTGGCAGATGTAGCACGCTGTCCCTCAGCATCTCTTTGATGGATATATGTTGCATCGTGAACTGTAGATCAGGTTTTGGCTGCGGGAACCTGGTTAGAACTGTTGGTAGTTGATGAACAGTGAGAAAAAATCTATGTACGGGTAGAAGGCCGCTAGTCACTTTTAATTGCATTAAGCGGCACCACAGGTTGACGAATGAGGACCGTTTCCATGGCGTCTGTCATTTCCTAAGCATCAGGTGGAAAATGAGGGATAGGGCGACGCGATTCAGAGTTCCGTTTCCCCTCCAATTCTTTCCGCAGTAAAGGATGAGGTGAGAAAGAAAACCTTTCGGGAGCAGGACCGAAACTCACCGGGACCTATCCCTTATCACCTGCCACTACATCGATCGGGAGAGCGAGCGAGCAACAAAAGAAGCGACGGGAGCCGGCCCAGAAGTAAATAAATGAATAATATAACTTGGAAAAAAAAAGGAGGGAGCGTGAACCGGAACCCCTCCCCTCAGCTTACAGGAAATGCAAAAACAAGCAAACTGGGAAGGATCGCGGGGAGGAAGGGGACAGGGGGATCTTTCCCTCCCCTTCTGGTGCGATCGGTTGAACTCAACTATCCCACACCTGCAAGACACCTGCATTTGCTTCATGTCGGAGACCGAGGAGAGGGATGTGTCACAAATGGATTGGTCACAGTCCTAGACTTCACTTCATTCCCTCTCTCGGAGCAACGTGCATCCAAAATATGGGTGCTCGATTGAAATTCTCAATATTTCTGGTCCTTTTGAGGTCGCTCGACTCGAAACTTGACTTGAAATTCACCTAAACAGCCTAAACATTCGTGATCGGTTGGAACTCGGGTTTCGAGTCGAACGTCATCAGTTAAGGTCATCTGACACGTAGGTAAAATACTCTACAACATGAGATTTTTGAGCTAAGAACCTCGGCATGACAGCCTAACTTCATCATATTGTATTTCCGTTATTAGTTTGCTCTTTGATACAGTGCCTACCATTATAAGCCTATTACTGTTCGTTACGTTATCTCTCCATAGAAAGCAATGAGGATTTTTTGGGGCTCAGGCCATTGTAGCTGATTGCATAGTACTATGATAACCACAGTCATAGCTTTGGTTTTGAGAACGTCTTCACAGAAAATACCTGAAATGTGACATTTGAACCCTTTTCCATTAAATAGAAGTAGTACTGTCGATCAATTAAAAAATGTAATCTATTAATCGTGAGCCACTTAATCAATTAATCGAATTTAAATCGATTCATTAGTTCCTCCTTGAATCATGTCCTAGGCGTTGGGCATGATTCTGCTTGTGTCATGTTCAACACTTAATCGAGTCTCAGGAAGCGACTCAAGGCGATGCAGTCGCTAACACAACAATTACCATCCGTATGTACACTAGTAAAACCTACATGTGACACATTCCAATCGGAGAGAGAATTATTACAACGTAGCCAGATGAATAACGAAACGTAAGCAAAGAAACGTACTGAGGGCCCTTTGCCATTTAATGAACCCATGCTGGAAGGATGCAAAAATCTAACCTAAGTGATTGGAGGTATACAGTGACACTTCATTACCCGGAAATTTAAAGATTTAAGATTTAAGGATCGATTCTCGGGCAACACAGGATAGAAGAGCAGAAGAAGCAAGAAATGGGAGAAGGTTCCACGCTTTCGTTTCCTATTCTCCCGCCTGCTCTCAGCTTTTCCCTTCTCCCGGTTACTTCTATGGGGCTCCCACAGACCGCCAACGCACTTAAACGTACGCCTCTCACTCCACAGTCTTCATATTATCCTCTTTCCTGCCTCTCCTGTCCCACGTCCCGGTCTAAATCCTCACTTCCTTCTGCGCGTTCTCTTTCAGCTCCTTCATTGCGACTTTCTTTTTCTCCATTCGCATCCAGTGCCTTTTCGGTCGCTCTCTTTCGGTACCTCCCCCAGACCCGAGAGGCCTGCAGAGCTATACGGGATGCGTACCAGAACGCTTGTGGATGCGAATGGGTCAGGAAGTTTGTTTTACGAATAGCCTGAAAGCAATAGCTTCGTTTTTGCGGGTTCCCTTTTTCCAAAAATAGTAAGTAATTTTTGAGGAGGAGTGAGCAGTGCGAAAACTAATACCTTCTATAAGCCATCAATACATTTCATTCCCTTAATTAAGCATTCGTTTTCTGTTATTTTGCAAAACTATGAACTACAGTCAAATTATAAGGGGAAAAATTCAGGGGAAGATTGGGGGATAGATTTCGACGAATTTTTTTAATCGCGATTGATATTTTTATCGATTAATCGGTCGATTAATCTAATAGAATTGACAGCCCTAAAAAAATACATGTTAACATCAGGATTGAAACTCGAAGGCGATTATTACAACTCACTTACCCGTTAATTTCAAGCTTCTGAATTT
Organism: Darwinula stevensoni; assembly: GCA_905338385.1. Lineage (NCBI taxonomy): Eukaryota > Metazoa > Arthropoda > Ostracoda > Podocopida > Darwinulidae > Darwinula > Darwinula stevensoni. Next base: position 12,865 of record CAJPEV010003349.1, on the reverse strand, counting down.
CAAATTTGAATTTCAATGAAATTCGAGAAGAGAAATTGAGATCTCCACTATGATTTCCACATATCAGCTGATTACCGTAACATTAAACGCCATATGGACACCTAAAATGCGAAAGATGGGTAAGATAAGGGTTTTTTTTATGGCTTCCTCTCTCAGTTTGTACCAATCATGTTACCTACAGGAAAAAGTGGAAAAGGAGTATACGCCTCATTTAGAAGAAAACTGAAGAAAATTTAAACTAATTTTATTTGTAAAAACATTGCAAATATTTTCATTGCTATGCAAATTTGTGCTTAACTGGAATAAAACAATTCTTATTAAGAAGCTGGAATAAACTGCCATGAATATAAAACATATCGGTGAAAAGAAGTGCTGGTTTTCTTTCAGGTAGGAAAAAGTAAGAGTTCCAGTGACGATATCCATCGACTTCTCATTTCGTATCGAACAGGAAATGGGACTTGGAGGAAGGACTGCGCAATGCACCTGTACCATATCGACGAGTCGGTTTCCACGGTGACACCACTTTCCCCGATGCATCATAGATGGTGCTCACTATCGCGAGAGACTCCCAGCTGGTTCCTCGACGGTCATGGGGATCTTGTGATTCTTTCATACAGATTCGTCGAACTCTCACGAATCATTCAACATGAGCGTGCAGGCGGGGGCAGTGGTTCTCAAAATCAACAAGGCCCATGAAGCACGCAGACGGGAGCAGGAATCCTCCAAGATGAAAGGCCTCCAAGAAGAAGGAGCCTTCAAGAAGAAGATTCCGAAGAACGAGGCCGGTTCGGGCCAAGTGTTCATGACTCGGGGATCGAAGACGGGATTGAACGCACCGCCGGAGCCTGCAAGTCTTCACAAAACCGGAAGCAACGTCTCGACGGAGAGCGTGATCCGTGCCAGGCTCTTAGTCCAGGCCAAGCTCCAAGAACAAATGAAGATGAACAAGAAGAAGAAACAGAGTTGGAAGGAGGTGATCACCTGGTACGTGAACGCTTCGGCCACCCTGGTGATCTGTGGGAGCCTGAGTGCCCTCGTTTTTCTCATTCCTTTGGTCGTCAATCCCGATTTGGTCTCCTTGAAAATGGAGTTTCGAGGCCCGGTTCCGTGCGCCCTCTCCGATCTGCATTACGTGTTAGGTGCTTCCAATTGTACGTGGACATCGTGTCGGGAGGGCTGCACGGCGGATCTCTTCGAGTGCTTTCATATCTACGTCACTTACCACCCCCTGGCCCAAGATTGCCTTCTCCATTCGTGAGTCCACATTCCTATTCGGTGGTACTCTGATTCTCTTTCCTGTCATTTCCCTTTCGTGCAGACTCTCACGACTCGAAATTCTCGTGCGTCGGAATATTCGTACCGATACACATTTGGGACAAGAGAATTTTCAGCCAAAAGGAGAATCAGATCTACATGAAGTTTCAGTTAATATCGACTGCTAGAACCTCGCGACTCGCGATCTCATTTCGGGTAACTAAAGGAGCTGTTCTTTAGCGTTATTTAGTCTTGGAGTGTGACGTTCCATCCGATCCTCTGGATTTGATGGCATATGGCGGGCATTTCGGACTGTGTTTCGGTTTTCACGCAGATACAACCAACTTTACTGGACTATCATATGCCATTCTCAGCATTGTATTTTTGTGCAGCACTCATTGTCACCACTTTATGTGACAGGTATTTTTTTGTTGCTATGATAAGTGAAGAGCAATCATTCCTTAGCGGAAGGTCGTCTCATTTCCAAACTTTTTCTTGAGCGAGTGATTGTGTAACACCACAGAACACGATCGCAACTTCTGGATGAGTACAAGTATGCAAGTACACCAATTTGAAATAATCGCGCGATGAATTCAAGAACCAAACGGTGACGTATTTTGTATGTACTCGTGTGAATCTATATGAAGTTCAATGGAACGGTTAATGAAAATGGGGAACGAGGACATACCGTCATATCCTATGTAGTGCATCAAGTCAACCGGAGAAAGCTAGTAGGAAAATACCATGTCCTTTCATTGCATTCAAGGGCATATACGTAATTGGGATTTCATGTTATCGGATTGCATGTCTCTCTACGCATATATATATATCTGCTCGTTTTCAGGGCGGGATGGCAGGGAGACACGAATCCGTACTTCCCAAATCCAAATCCTCGCAGTCCTCCATCCTTTCTTCCTTATTCTCTTGTAAGCCGGTATTTTCGTGCCACGCCGGATTCCCTTATCCGCATAAAGACCATGATTTCCATCCCGAACTACGAATTACGATCCTGCCGATAGGCATCATGGGGCACGATACATTTCTCCACTAAGAATCGTCGTGCAGAATGCACACATGGCTGCATCGTCGGCTCTTCGGATTCCTATCTTCATGCGTGCAGAGTTGGTTTACCGGCGGAAATTTTCCACTCTCACCCGTGGATTCCTTCATCGTAACTCAGCATCGAGACAACTCAAGCAGGGGGTTGACGTTACGGACGAGGAATGCAATACATTTTCCTCTTTCGATGTGCTTGCGCTACTTTTCAGTTCCTTCTCATAGTTTAAGGCATCTTAGGTATTGCAGGGAATTATTTGAGCCTGTCCCGCGGTTCGCAACACGTAGAAACTGTTCGCTAGGGGAATTCTGGAAAGTCCTAAGAAATCAGTGCGTCGAGGAGAGGAACCCCATCCATTCATGCAGATCTTGCACCAGCTGAATTTTATACATTTCATTCGGATAGAAGCATAATTTATCCCATAATATGCGATGCAGTGATGTTCTGGGTATTCCTAACTCCTGAGATAAATGACGCAGATTTCCTGGAATTGCCTTGCAAAGTCTCTACGTGTTGCAAACTTTGGCTGCTGCGAGGTCTTTCTGATAATGGTTGATCAGCAACACCACCATTAGAACAAAAAAGAGCAATACACCAACGAATAACATGTTCAGAAGTCACTTCACGAACACCAAACCGTCGATGGTAGGCGCACTGAGCTTCAAAAATGGAGTGTCTGTTAGAAAAGTAAAGTTCCACGATTTCTGCATGTCGTTCGACTGTCCACTCCGAGGCACAAGGCTCGACGCTCAAAACCCTAGCTTGCAGACGATGTATCATAAATTAACAACAAACTTGAATGGCTCCCGTACAACCCTGGCTGTAATACAATTGATAACTGTATGAGAAGTATGCTTTAAGTAAGTGTTCAAAAGCAAAATCCGGCGACCAGAATGAATTAAGGATCGTGCTGAAAGCGGAGTAGGACAAGGTTCCGTCCAATTCAATCGACCAGTGGACTCGAAGATTCCAGGTTGCCTTCGAGAAGAGTGACTTGTCGAAAATATTCTGTGAATAGTTACAGTGGATCTTTCTGTTTCATTGAGATTCATTTGATTCGATGGGAAATGATTAGGAGAGAAAACTCAAGACTTTAATTTTGAATGACCATTTATGGCCCACGTTATATATCTTAGTCTATTCTCTCATCTCGTTTATAACGACAGATAATGTTATGGAATGTGCTATGATTTCTCCGAAATTATTCTTGGAATCGATCTGACCTTGTCCTGCAACAGGGAACCATAATATCCCATCTCGGAACTATGGAAGAAAGACAAAGAACGCTATTCATGGGGAATTGAACCAAGTTGAAAAACCGTACCAGGTATTTTCGAAACTCTACAATATGAAATATTCAATCATTAAAAAGCTGCCAACTACGAATGTGTCTTGATAAACTTTGCTTTTAGTATTATCGTAGACCTAACTTAAACTTGCTCCGGCCTCGGCATGAGTGCTGCCTTGACATGATGTGGGTTCAGTTTATATTTTCCAGATTATCTGTTATTGTTTAGGTAAGGAACATTTGCGGACTCCCTGCTCCCGCAGGTACTAAATGCGCACAGACCTTCATTTGATCAAGATATGCAGTCCATATGTGCACAACAGCTGCTTCCCCGAAGTTACTCATTTACCCACGAGGGAAAATTCGAGTACATGAAAGTGAACTCTTAGAAACATTTAACTTTATTATGCTTGCCAGGGAGAAAATGTTCCTAATCGTTCTCCAATAATACTTTTTTGCATGGTGTCATAAAATGCAAACTGCTTTCCACTTCTCTCCCTCGAGTCGTCATTTTCTGTATTTAAGAATCTGTAAGAAATGAATCTTTTTACGATGAGATGGACTCTGACTGGGTTGACCGAACTTTAAAGAGGGTCAGCCCTGCCCTGCCGTCTTCCTTCCTGAGAGCGGTTGGTCCTATTCTACATAAAGTCAGACCTCTAGGTACATCGATTATGAGAAACTATTACAATGAGAGAAATGTTGATTCAGTCGTCATCTGGTTATTGTAAAGAAATGAATGGATTTCTCTGTTCCTGATGAAAATCACACTAAAGGTGCTGTCAGCAGGCCGAAGGTGAAAACAGGAATTATCAGAGAAAGTGATCCAGTGGAAGGGGGCCGGATTGAGCCTAGAGGATGGGAAGCAGATCTCACGTCTTCAATTATTGCATGACCAAACTTTAGAAAGACCCTCTTGAAAACGCCATCGAGGACAGACCAAGTTTTCCCAACGATTCGAGAAGACGGAAAGCGGAGAGACAATTCGGCCTCACTAATGGCCGCTATATCAGGAACCCCCCCCCCCTGATAAAAATGCGGAGTCTGTTTCCCAGCGGAATACATAAAGCGCGGGTTAAGCGGAAAAAAAGTATCGGCTGGACGAGATCCGAGTCCCCTCCGGAGCTGTCTCATCGGTTCTTTACTCGAACTCAGGCTTCACCAGAACGGAATGCAGTACAAACAGCCGATGGGCTTAGGCCCTTCTCCCTTCTCATAAAAAAAGAAGTAATATGTACTTATAAAAACCATCACAGGTCGATATTCTGCAAAAAATGTTGATCCCATCTTGAAAAGTGAGGTGTACGAAGTAAGAAGATGAATAGATCCCGAGGCTCCGCATTTCTCTCTCAACTCTCTGGTACTAGTCATGGCATGGTATGAGAGACATGCCAAAAATTATTGTCTGCAGTTTATTGCTCCAAGAGGTACAGGTACAAGACCGTTCGCACTCATACAGTAAAAGGAAGCATTGCAGGTCATGATGAGCAGTTGAACTTGCGCCTAGATGGCAGTGCAGTAACAGTAGAAATGGAGGGTACCGAGCAAGTGCAGTTCAAGCAGAAAATTGTGATTCCTTTAAAAGAGGTGAAAGTACTATTATCTTTCACACCCGGTTGCAAAACATTTACTACAACGGTTGAGTGCCAGAAATGTAAGAAGATGGGCGAGATACTTTGCAGATGGCAACATGGACATTGGTATTGGTATAACATTGGTATAACATGGACATGGACATGGACATTGGACATGGCCTTACACTGAACTTACTCTCTAAAGGAAAGTTCACTGTGCTCCTGCTGTAGAAATACCGTACTGTCTCCATGTCGTGTAACCACTTTTTTTTTTAACTCTTTCTTTCATTTAATGGTGTGGGTTTCAACTGAATGTCTTATAGTTTTTCTTAATATAAAAATACCTGTATAAGGTATTGATTTATCTGTTACAAGCAAGCAGAATTGGCACCGAATTTTCAATCCACTCTGTCGAAAGAATGTGTGCATTAGCTATCGCGAAGTTCGAGAGGAGGGATCTTCCTCCAAAGAGGTCATATCTTCAATCTTCTGCTCTCTTGGATCATAGCATACGAATTAGAGAGAGATATTGTAGACGATGGAATTATGGTCGTGTATGTACGTAGAGAACGTAGTCGTAAAATGGCGGTCGTTTCACCTCGGAGCAAATGTTAAGAAATTGATCGTTCGCAGGAATACAACGTTGATGTATTTATGGAACTATGTCACCGTAAATAAGTAAGCAATCCCTGAAGAAACGAGGCAAGACTGCTCAGCAAAAGAAGGGAAAGAGAGATCGAAAGAGAGTGTGCCGTTTATCCAAGTGATCCATGTAAAGACTGTGCCAAGTATCTTGATTCTTTGACCCGTCATTTCCAGGGATGAAGGGATGAAGCGAGATTCTAGGTTCTTCGTCATTGACTATTCAAGCCCACGATATCACTACAAGCAGGTATTCCTTGATCCCGTACTTAGAGGAAGGAATGTGGTAGTACCATAAGTGCTTGTCCCTGGGACCACACTGACAATTTTGCAAGAGTTTAATTTCTATTAATCCCTTTGGAGTAAAAAAAAAAACTTCTCTGAAATGAGCCATGGATACTTTGTCTTTTCTCCATGATTATCATGATAATCATGTTTTAAGTGACGCTGGTCAAGAAGATGACAGTGTACCTATACACGCATAAACGTTTAATCGGAGCAGCTACGGTATTTGATCTTCATAATATGGTGCCCTGCATATACATTGTTATGGCTGCATTTAGGTTGTTATTGATCACCGTAATAAATTATTGTTATTCAAAATGATAAAGACTATGAATGAATTGGAGAATTGGAACCATCCATGTAGGGGATTAGAAGGAAAAGGTAATCGGTAGATGGTGCTGATAAGGCAAAAATACTGATTCTTAACATGTTGACCTATAGTGAAATGGAAGCTTAATGTATGCGTGGCCTCAAATTCTATTATACATTTTGCCACACACCAAATCCGCTCGCCTTAAAATGCCAGAGTAAGCAAGACGATGTAATTGGATGACTTTCCTCTATGTCCGGAACACTCCAAGTTTCTTTTGGAACAATTGAACATTATTTTTCTTCCATGTTAAACCTAAAAAATGAACCTTTTGTACGGTGACCCTGTATATTCTGACGACATGGGCCAAACGAGGGGCCGTCGATCGACTCCATGTAGGAGAAGGCACAAAGGAGGGGGACATTGGGCAACTCGGATCAATGGAGATAATGATGAGAGTATCAACACGGTTGTCTGTGCTTGCTACACCTTTCACCCTGTCTTAATCGTTAAAAAACAATACTCCTTACTTGCAAGATCTGAGGCTGCCTTCATGTTTGCCAAATGGTTCCTTCCCTATGCTGTCATGAGTCACTCCTTTGAGCCCTGAGCATTTGAACTCGCAGGAATACCTTACGAGCAGGAAGTGCGACCCATTGAGATTATACAGCTGAGAAACACGTAATCAAAACTTAATGTTCATTACAGTTGGAAAGTTTCTGTCTCGCTCAACTCCGAGAGATGAGGCGCAGAGGGGTCGATGGAGTGAGAGGGACTGAGGGAGGAAGAGGGATCGAAAATCACGGAGAGCTCAGCACAAAAAAGTGCGAACATGATGCAAGAAAAAAATTAATTAATTAAAGGCAAGAGTGGGATAAGGCTGAAAGCATGAACTCCTCCGGTGTCTTCCACTTCCGCCCCGGTAGACTTTCGCCCCCAAGACTTAATTGATAGATAGTTGCTAAATGTTCCCTTTTATCTCATCTTGATAAACGGGGGTGAGAGTGCACGGGACTTTCTAAACGTTGGTTTCGTGACTGATATCCACATCTGCCTCAATCCTTTAAAAGGGGAGGCAAGGTCAACTCCCAGTTTCACTTTCCCACCCTGCGTAACATGGATACTGAAAATGACACGGAGGGGATAAAAACTTTAGTCTCTCATGGATTCAGAAATCATTGTTATCTTATGAAGCAGTCATATGATATAAAATGGTATAAAATACAAAAATTAAGTCATACAGCTAAAAAAAAAATTTCATCTTAACGAACTGCTTCCGAAGGGACAGATGGTCTCCCCAATTGACACCACATAATACAGGGCAGTGGCATATTTTTTTAAGATCAGTTTTGTTTGTCCGAAATAGATAACTACCCACGTACATTCTGAAAACGGTGAATCCCAGCCTCCCAGTCCCTGTATTTCTTTTTCTTCCTTATCCTTGCACCACCAGTCTCCAGCATGACCAGCCGCGATTTCATGTGCGATTTTTCCTTTAAAATCAAAGCAAAGAGCTCCAAAATTTTTAAGTGGCTCTTTTGGGTATGTATCTATCAGTGGCGGCTCGTGATATTTAGCGCTAGTGGTTCGTCTATGGAGAGGGGGTAGGCAGGGGAGGGCGCTGCCTACCCCCTCTCCATAGACGAACCACTAGCGCTAAATATTACAAGCCGCCACTGGTATCTATCCATCTGACAGGGAAAGATAGTGAAACTGGGAGTTGACCTTGCCTCCCCTTTTTAAGGGTTGAGGCAGATCATATCAGTCATGAAAATCACTCGCGGAAAATCGCCCCTGTGCACTTTCGCCCCAACCGTGTGTAGGTCAAAGATTAAATCACATCTTGTGATTCTTGTCGATCGGAATGCAGGGGCGAGATTCCACTAGGTCGGAAGTAGAAGTAACCACTCCTTCTCCCCTCCTCCTCCCCTTCCCCCGCCACATTTACGGGAGTGGAGAATCCTAATTGCGAAGAAGGTGAAAGGGACAAGTGATCCCAAATCCGGATGAATCAAACATGATGTGGAAGGAGGAAGGGGGAGGGAGTACATGCACAACACTTTTACTTTTAGGAATCCATTTCCTCTTGCATCAATTACTGATGCAAGCTTTTCTCACGTTCCTTATGGCAGGCTGGCAAATTCATAAACATTGATGCAATGACAATCAGTTTTATATACAGTTGGAACTTCCAACTGTTCGTAGATCGGAAGTGAAACGAGTTCGGATGGGAACCACGATCAGCAAGAAAATTCTGTGAGCTGGAGTAGCAGCATTCGGGAGCAGTGGGATATTAATTTTTCGACAACACGAAAATTTTTGTTTCTTGGCAACCACGCCCGAACGATGTTAACCATACGACTTTCCCTTAGTTCATATTTGTTAATTTGGCGCTTAGCAATGGTATTAATGTACTTCTACCTTGAATGCATAAGGATAATAATATAATATTTATTATTATTATATTTTTACACTTTGCCTGTGCATATTTTTAGATGCTTTTTCACGTTTCTGGCGTTCTTTTGTTTTTAAATACCTGCTACAACTGTTTATAAACCTCAGTTGGAAGGATTTTAGTCTAACCCAGTGCTTCCCAACCGGTAGGCCGTTAGGAAAGTTCAAGTTTGCCGCGAGATTTGAGGTTTGCAAGACCTGAAGAAGAACGAGAGGAGCCTTTTTTCTCCCTCACTCAGCAATAATGGGCCCACGATAGCGTCAAGCCCGCACCGCGAAGTTTACCTCTCAGCAGTTCCCTTCCCTTCGCACCCACAAGCAGCACCCCAGAGTATTATTAAGGAATTCAAAGTGTACCGCCAACATAAAGAAGAATTGAGAGTGTGCGCTGGTCAAAAAAGTCTGGAGGTCTCTGGTCGAAGTCATGCACTTAAAGTAGCCGTGACTCAGACTTAAGCGTATCACTCACTTTCTCAGAAAGTGTCGATGGCCTAGACCTAACGAAACCTAAAATATCTACACTTGCCTTGGCTTGTGGTAGCTGACTGGTAGGTTAGCATAATAGAGTGAAAATATGAAAACTGAGGTAACTAGCCGGTACCTAATTTCCGGTCTATTAATTGCTACATATTCCCCTTTTGATTGAACCTATCTATATCCTTTTAGGCTATCTGGACACAATTTCGGAGTTGCATTGCTTTCTTTAATTATGTCTCTGAAATTTGTGCGAAAACTTCATTCAATGACACTGTCAGAAAACGTAGTGAGGAACAGTTAAGGAAAAAATAAAGGGAGAATGTAAGGAAATGTAATAAACATCATATAGTGTCAGCAGATATGATGGGTGGAGTATGTCCTGAAATGCCATTAGGGATTCATTCACATGGCCAAGGCTTGTTTCGGTGATTGACTTAAAGGAATATGTTCCTCCTGACATGGATTTCACGATCCCGTAGACCTCAAAGAATATACTGAACTAGTTAGACTCTAGACTATTTTGAATGCTAGGTCAGGTTCTATGTGAATGAGAATGGAAAAGTTAGTATCAGGCAGACAAAATTAAATAGCCTCACAATATGTTTTGGCACGTTAAAGCACCTCCAGATGAAAAAAGAGAAAGGTGCGAGTGCTGAAACCTCTTTCAGGGGAGATAAAGGGGCCTTTAAGCTAGAGCTCTTTTTTCCCCCATAGGAGTCCATGGATTCTTAAAGGACCATTAACTAAAGAAGGTCTCAGTATTCGGGCCTTAAACCCTAGCGAAAGAAACAGAACGTACAGTACAAAGTAGTCATTCGTGGGTAGCCTAGATAAATAGGATTCACATGGCTGCCTATAGTGATTTCCAAACGAATTGATACCACCTTTGAGGGGGTCAGCCAGTGGTGGTGTAGTGGGGGCTGGCATCCCACATAGCAACTCTTGAAAGTGCCCAGAGCTTGCTCTGAAATAGTTTTTCGCCCCTAAGAACCTTTTCAGGAATTGAACTTTCTTATGAGTCATTAGGTGATCACCATTCTCTAGTATACATGAATGGTAGCCATTACATTTTAGCCTGAAGCCATTTTGAGTATCCAGTTTCACAATTCAAGTCAACTTTCAGCGATTTACAAAGCTAATAACAGGGAAAGGTTAATGCCGATATTTTCAACGGATCTTCTTGTACATAGGCCCATAATAGGCATGGCCCCAGGGGGGAAGCTATCCCCTTATAGTTACGCCCAGTGGTTCTTTTCATCCTCCTGGAATCATCTGCTACGCTTACTACACCCTCAGAATCAACATCCAAGCATATATTTGCAAGACCTCTCAGGAAAGGAGCAGGAATGCAAGTAGCCCTGACAATCATTGCAGGAAAATGATTTCCTGACAAGCCCAGACGAGCGCAGATGACGTCAAGCCAATCCATCCATTCATCCAATCAATCCATAGAATATTTTCCATGATACACGCAACTTTAGGGAGGGTGGGGGGCAGAATGGAAGGATTCTCAGACTTTCTCTGCTACTCTAGGCTTCAAGGCACATTATAACACCCAACTTACTCCCTTTCACTTTCAACTTTCATAGCACCTGTCTTTGAGAAAAGTTCTTTATGGTTTGTAGTAGGCTGCAGGTTTCTGTTCTGAGCATTGTCACATCCACATCCACTAAAGGCGATGCTCTCTTTGCCATTGCCCACAAAGGTGTGAATTCTCTCCAGCAAATGGGGTCTACTTTTAGGATGGTAGTGAGATAGACTTAAGCTATGACCACAAAGGCAGTCTGCAAGTGCAACATTTTCCATGCGCAGAAAGGAAACTCCGAAAAGGACCTGACGACACTGAGGGCATGAGCAGGACTGAGTTGAGTTCTTATTGCACTGATTTGTTAGACTTACGGGAATTTTTGCTGATGAAAACACAAGAATTAGCTATTAAGTACAAAATTGCATGGTTTGACAGGAAATTAATGGATCACTACCTCACATACTCGAGCATTTTCATCGCTGGATCCTCAAACAGAGAGAGCTTCAGTTTGCTGGATTCAATGAATTATTCTTAAATCAATTTAGTCCTTTGCAATATCTGCTTCAGAAGTAACAATTTTATGTGGTTTTCATCAACACAAGCTTTCTTTCCTCCTTTCAAGAGCTTAAAAATTAGTTTAATATTAGGTTGTCCCAAAAGTTTCTTTCGTAATTCGCGCGAATGGCGTTGCTAGGCAATAGAACAGCGGATAGTGCGTTCTACCGGCTCTTTTTTTTTCACGTTCACGTGTCTTTTCTCTTCCTGACAGTGTGTTTTGTTTGCAGATAAACCGCTTCATTACTTTCGTGTGCGTGCTGAAAAATGGATAACCAGAGGAGACATTTTCGGCATGTGATATTGCACTGCTTGAAAAAAGGCATCGGGGCTGAAGAAACTGCAAGTGAGATTTGCGGCGTTTACGGGGATCATGCTGTGACTGTCCAGACCGTTCGCACTCTGTCACGCTTGTCACGCACTCTGAATCTTCTGAACCAAGTGCGAACGTTCTGGACAGTCACAGCATGGTCCCCGTAAACGCCGCAAATCTCACTTGCAGTTTCCTCAGCCCCGATGCCTTTTTTGAAGCAGTGCAATATCACATGCCGAAAATGTCTCCTCTGGTTATCCATTTTTCAGCACGCACACGAAAATAATGAAGCGGTTTATCCGCAAACAAAACACACTGTCAGGAAGAGAAAAGATACGTGAACGTGAAAAAAACAAACAAAAAAGAGCCGGCAGAACGCACTATCCGCTGTTCTATTGCCTAGCAACGCCATTCGCGCGAATTACGAAAGAATCTTTTGGGACAACCTAAATACTTCTAGTTTAAAATTCAAAACTTAGTAATCTGGCAGATCATCAGAATTTCTTTCTTTCATTGCATTTAGATTTATTCCAGACTGTACAGACATTCACATTGAAAGGGAAAAGTATATATTTAAAAATTTACATCATCTTTTGTTCCTTTTCCTAGATTGGATCATTTCAATGCAGGAACTTGGAACTCATACAATGGCCATGCAGTTTACTGCATGGTGAGAAACATTAGGAAATACTTATTTCGTTTTTTTCTTCCTTTTATCTTTGCAGTTTCCAGATTTGATGCCTGCACTAAAGCATTGCCTTGGAATGAAAAATAGCAAAAAGCAAGTGTTGGCAGTGATACGAAATCTGTCTTCACATCCTGGAAATCGAAGAATTCTCCTGCTTGATGGTAAGTCAATGTCAAACAAGGGAAGAGCACCAAGTTCTTAAGTTCAAATACATTGGTTTATAGTGTACTGTACAGTTTCACCTAGAAGTAAAAGTTTAGGCTGATTTCCATTATGCAAATACCAGGGTCACATAACTTTTAATATTGTTATTCTGATTCTTATACTAGGTATACCAGAGTAGTTTAAGGTGGTACGGGAAGGAAAATCGATGGGTCTGGGATTCAAAATTTTATCCGTAATTCTTATGTAGGGGGTCTCACAAAACCCAGAAAGCACTT